>JAPDSC010057008.1:0-10816 GCA_026290005.1 Latrodectus geometricus | reverse complement strand
TATTATGTGATTGAAAATTGTAACACATAATGACGTTAGAAAGTCTATATGTTTGAAATTTTCACTAAATAAGTATTTCTCAACCCTTTTCGATTTCTTTACATATCAATAAAAATCTTATCTTCATAGACATGATATTCGAAATACTTTTCTAGACATTTTCCAACAGCAAAATGCATCCAAATTTCATCACTAAGATGTGAGTATCGAAAAAGTAGTATGTTCTTCCCTTTTTTGGGATTGAATACGATAAAATAAATATAAAATTTCTGACTGTAATGTGTTTTCAAGTTAAAAATAATCATATGATGGAATCTAGAATAAATAATGCTCTTATCTCTTTGATATATATCTCTCATTTTTTATATTCAGGTAATTTATATTTTATGATTTTTAAAGTAATAAAATTTAGAGTGTTTTAAAAATCACCAAATTAATATAGCATATTTTTATATTAACCAAAATATGAGTTTTGTGATCAAATATGATTATTTAAATTTTATCAATTTTCTATGTACGGTTTAACTCTATTCTTACATGTGTTTTCATAGTATCTAAGGAATTCTATGTGGAATAGTTTTATAAATTTCTTCTGAAAAATGAATAAATTCTTCTTAATGATTTACGGAAAAAGATATGTTAAAAACGAAAATAAAAAAAGATTATTTTTGCAGAATGAATAGTAATATGTGTACAATTATTTTACTTCAAAAATCTTGAAGAATAAGGTGACATGTACTTTGTGTGTACTATATAGTTTCTTATCTGCAAACTTATTCCGATTTTAATCTGCATTTGAAAATAATCCACATTGTTTCTGTTCCAATTTAGAAGGGAAAACATTACTACAAATAATTAATGTGGATTTACAATCGTATTGTAATGAAACAAAAGTCATTGGAAGAAATACCAAGTGTTTAGTTTCAGTCATCGTTGAACATCTTGAAGAAAATATTATTTTATTTATTTCTTCCTACCATCCTATTGGGCATAAATTTGAAATATTTCTGTCCATTCTTCTTTGCGATTTGATTGTATGGCTCCAAATTAATCACATAGCTTCTCTGAAAGTATTAATGTACATATCGGATTTTAGAAAGCATCATAAAAGCGTTTACCTGTTACCTTATATAAAGTCAAATAATTTATCAATTTTAAGCGTGATCTATTTCTAAAGTATTTAGAAATTGTGCAAGAATTCATTTTAAGAAACTTATAAATTTTTTTAAGTTAAATAATATTAGGTTGGGGAAAAAGAAATCCATTATTTTTACGTGAACTTTATGTAACTTCTTTGGGATTCACTTTGTAAAAAGGCTTAAAACAGCTTTCATGTAGATTTTTAGGTCTTGCGCGTTACGACTGCTGATATGCATTTAACTTCGACCATTTTTGATATTTTATAGACATTTTCGACGATGCTGTATCCACATGCGAGGTGCATCTCTAACACAAAAATACCCAAACGGAAACGGCGAAACAAAAATTGTACGTAACTGGTTGTTACAGTCTTATATAGGACGATAAACACCTTTCATAATTTTAGCCACCCAGCTATTTTTTTCGCCGTTACAAGAGAAAAACGAAAATGTATCGAATTTTCTGTTTGTTGTCTTCCACTTTTAAAACCTTGTACTCGTAACTGAATGAATCAAACAAAAAACCGCAAGAGGATATTTTAGTGTCAAATGTCACCTTTCCAACGAGCATAAATCTGAAATTGTTTGATAGATACCTCTCGAGATATCGATCACTACAGACGTCTACCGAAAAAATAATGGATTACTTTTTCTCCAAACTAATATAAAATCATTTAATCTATGTTCAACCTTATTATATATAGAAGTTACCTATATCGCATATATTGGTTGGATAGGATACAGAATTTGCTTATGGGTTTTCTGTAAATAATGTATAGGGTAATGACAGTTATTAGGGTTTCATCCTAATGACCATTATTATTATACATAGAAGCTACCAATAACGTATATATTGGTTGGATAAAGAATCTGCCAATGGGGTTTCTGTAAATAATGTATTAGGTAATGAAAGTTCTTAAGGTTTCATCTTAATGACTGTTTTTATTATATATAGAAGTTACCTAACCTATAACACATATATTGGTTAGATAAAGAATCTTCTTATGGGTTTTATGTAAATAATATATTGGGTAATGAAAGTTTTTTGAGTTTCTTCCTGATGACCGTTTTATACAAAAATCCTCTCCTGATCAGTAGTAGTTAGAAATGATAAAACAAGAAATTTAATTTTCGCATTTCATTACTGCATAGAAATTTAACTTTTGCTTGCTTTACATAACTAGGAATATTGTTATGTAAAGCAAGCAAAAATTAAAATAAGAATGTGTTATTAGTAAATTACGAGAATTAAAATATTTCATCTTAAAATTAAATAAATTCAGTCTGTTTTCCATGTTTAATAATAATCAGTTAATTAGTTAAAATTTTATTGAAGTTTAATTTGCATACAATTATTATCTGTTTCTTCACTTATTATAAACTTGAAAACTATTAGTATAATAAACAGAGTTTATATTTTAATAATCATTATTATACCGTAGATATGATCATAAAAGAATTTTGGAAATAAAGTAATTACTAAATAAATATATACCTATTTAGTAAGGAGTTTGTTTCTATTAGTGAACCGTGGAAATTCCCATAAGTTTACTTCCTAATAATTTTATTCTTGGTAATCAATTTATGTGCTGAAGATATTTCTTCATAAAATTAATATTTTTGAATAAAATATTCTTAGATTATGAAAACTATAAGCGAATTAATATTTTGAAAAACGAATTAGAAATAATGAATGATGCTCTAAGCTCTTTAACATTCTGAACTATTGAAACCAGGGAACTTGAGAAATATGATACAAATATTTTTGAAGAAAAGAAACTGTAGATTATTATGTTTCAAACTACTTAAAATAATTAAACTATAATTAAAATTAGAATTTACCTATGTTAAAAGAAAATTCGCTTTTTAAAATTATATGATTAGCAGCGCCATCTGTTGCTAAGCAACATAATAAATTTCTACATTTTTAAGGAAAAAGTCTAGAATTCAAAAGAAAATGGTGAAAACGGCACAGTTTTCTAATCTCCATTTCTTAAAATAAGTTTCACAAATGTGTGAATATCTTACTCTTACTATAACATTTTTTCTTCACAAGAATAGGAATACATTATCTTTATAAGAATTTTTTCATAGTAAATTCACTGATTGTTTTTTAATTTATTCTGACTGTTTTCTAATTAACCAGAGAAAAATAAATCCATTATTTTTATGTGCACTTTATTCAACTCGTTTCGTATTCGCTACATGAAAAAGGTTGGAAACTGTTTTAAGATCAATCTTTAGGTTCTGGGAGGCGATACGTCTGCTAACATGCCATCAACTTTGATCGTTTCTAATATTTTATTGACATTTTTTATGACATTGCACCCATGTGAAGCTCATTTTTAGCATCAAAAGTGCCAGAATGGATTCCACGAAACCAAAATTGCACGTTACAAATTCGGAAGTATGAACTCCATTTACAATTATGGCCAGCTGGCTTTCTTTTTCGCCTTTATCAAAGAAAAGTTGTAAAATGCAAAAAACCTGATCGTTGTTGACTTCTATTTTTACTACCTTGTCATTCAGTAGTGAATGAACATAATGCAAAACAGAAAAATGTCTTTTTACCAGCGATCATAAATCTGAAATTATTTGATCCATACTTTATGCTACATCGATCGATACATATTTATTGAAAAAAAGTTGATTTTTACCTGACCTTATATATATTTTTCATGCTTTCCTATTTTAATTTCATAAACATTGAAAATATGAGTAATTTTTTCATGAAAATAGTCAATTATTTATTTTTTCTACTTCTGAACCTTGCATTTGCATGATATGTTTAAATTTTGGTGATTGTTTGAAATATTTTATTTCGCATGTATCCTTTAATCAAAATGTGAATAAGTCAATTTCTAAATAAATATCACTAAACATGGAATTCTGTTTTATTAGTAAAAAAAAAAAAATTGGTATTAAAGGAAAAGAGAAATATTTTGGTACCCTAATTTAATAATTTAACAATTTCTTTCTTTATTCATTAAATTTTCGAAATCAAAATCTTTTATTTCAGTGTTGATTACTCTTTTAGACATCATGACCGAAAAATGTTTCCACTGTTACTTCTTGAAAAAGCGTTCCTTAAATATTAAAAACAAATAGTACAAAAAGTAATAATAAAAGCTGGTGCCAAAGATTTACAACATCTCAATAATGATTGATTTAAGTTTCAATCGTGACATTAGTGAAGTGGATCAAACAATAAATTTGAGGTTGCGTGTATATTATTTAAAATGAATTATTTAAACTTTGTAAAACATATTTATTAAAATAAGAGAATAAGAGGGGAAAACATTCAAACATCACAGATGTCATCAACGAGTAGAATACTGCTCAATCAGATAGTGAGCATATTCTATTTCAATATGTTGCCACTGCTGGCTAATAAATTTTATATTGAGTAGTGTTGCTACAGATTCGTTTCGTAAAAGAGCTGTGTTTATAAAAGTAATGCAATATACTTTAATCAATTCTTTAAATAATAAAATCAATTATATGTGCAAATATTTTATGTTGTTTTTTATTGGCTTGGTAAAATGAAACGGGGAAAATTTTATGGAAAAGGAGGCTGAATTGTGTGTGTGTGTTTGAAAATAATGGACAATAATTTATAAGTGGCGAATGTTTGGTTTAACACATGGTTACGATGAATACACGAAGTGCAGAATCTTGAATAACAACCGTATTCTGAAAAAATTTGTTTTTACCGAATTGATTGCAATTTTAAATCATAATTTTAATCATTCTCTTTTGACGTTTATTTTCAGTGATGTAACAATAATTAAAATAATTAGCATTTGGTATTGAATGGAAATGTTTTATTAAGAAAAATTACTATTAGCTACCGTTATACCTGATAAATTTAGTGGCTGAAGATATTTGGAATATTCGACTTATTATTTTGTTTTTCACCTGCTGAAGAAGTTAAGATTCACTTGCATTTCCGATGAAAATGCCATCTTCTTAATACAAAAGATTCCTTGGTCAATCACATAGACTTGCAATTTGTATACACACAAAAAAATGCAATGCTTCTTTTACTCCAATATCAAAATAAAATAATTCTGCTCAACACACACTTGCTTAAATGCTTTAAAACAAATGTTTGTAATTTTTATATGGACTTATATTGACACACAACGGAAAAATCTTACGTTATAATTAGTACAACGTAATTTTTTATTGTTAATTTTAGTATAACGTAATCTTTTAATGTTAATATTAGAAACACAGATACATCTAATTTGTGTCAAATTAATGTTCTCGTATACCACAGATATTAGAGTGGCCAATATTGTCTACATACACAGATCACCTTGTATAGTGCATAATGTGATATTACTTCGATGAATGGTATAATTCCGTAAACTAATGGATTGTTGATAATAAAGCATTGAGCACAATATTTAGTTGCGGATTATTAAAGATTATGTGATTTGATCTCAATTAACCAAGAACTATTATTCTTTTAAAAGTTTCCAAAATGATGTAATAATAAAATTTAAAGAAATCCTTAACTATTTAAAATGTTTATTGTTGCAGAAATTTATTTTTTTAACTTGGTTTAGGATTTCCTTCATTCAGTTCAGTAGATAAACAAATTTGTATTTTGACTGATTAACATAAAGTGTTGTTGTTTTTTTAACTTCTATAGTAGTTCACATTTTCCCTTAGTCGTAAATGAAGGAATTATGGTCAACTCAAAAATTATTCATTGCCATAAAATGTTTGTTTCTGAAATAATTACTATCGATTTCTTAGGAGGTACTGTAGTATAATTTTCAACCAGTCGAGAACCAAAGAAGATAAAAATAAGGAGAATAAAATGACTTGGAATGTTTCTTCAATATGTTATAGATTATCCCATAAAAGAATCTTCATTATTCTATCGTCATTATGCTTATATAAACATAGAACTAAATACAGAAACATCCGAAAAATTAATTTCAACATTTCAAATAAATTTTTCAGATTAACATGAAAACAAGGGTTATTCAAAAATTGTAATTAGAAAAATATATTATAAATTTTCTAATATTTAAATTTGTTTAATAAAATAAGAGATCAAAATAGATGTAAATAACAATACCTAACTACAAATATAGTTCAAACTAAACCAAGATGAAATTCTAAATATTCTTAGTTTCTTTATTAAATATACTCTTACATGAGATAAGTTGTATATTCTATTTCCGTAATTAAGATAATGCTTACAAGTTAGATACATAATCTCAGCCTTAAATGAGCAACGGAAGAAATACTTCATCTCCGTTTCAACGCGCAATTTTCAAGACACATTTTTATAAATTTGTGAAATAATTAAATTCTGTACAACTTGTAAAGAGTTTTTGGCACTAAGTACTTACTTGATTAATTTTGATTATCAGTAATTGCAGATTTGAGTAACTTTTAATCGCTTCAAAAGTAAATACTCATCTAGATTTTTGTATAAATACATTTTAAAATAAGTTACGTTTATATACGCTCGCATATATATACATAAAGCAATAAATACAATGTATAGAAAAAGCAAATACAATATCAATCAAAAATATTACAGGCAAACATATTACATCTAATATTTTATAATTATATATATATATATATATATATATATATATATATATATATATTACGTTGCGGAAAAAGAAATCCATTATTTTTACGTGAACTTTTTGTAATTTCTTTCAGATTCACTTTGTAAAAAGGTTTAAAACAGTTTTCATGTAGAGTTTTAGGTCTTGTGCGAAGCTACGACTACTGACATGCTGTCAAGTTTGATAATTTTTGATATTTTATAGACATTCTCAACGATGTTGTATCCATGCGAGGTGCATCTTTAGCATCCAAATACCAAACCGGAATCGACGAAACCAAAATTGGGCGTAACTGGTTGTTACAGTCATATATAGGGCGATAAACACCTTTTCACAATTTTAGCCACCTGGTTAGCATTTTCGCCATTATAAAACAAAAATTAAAATGTATCGAAATTTCTGTTTGTTGTCTTCTATTTTTAAAACCTTGTACTCATAACTGAATTAATCAAACAAAAAACCGAAAGAGAATATTTTAGTGCCAAATGTCACCTTTCCAATGAGCATAAATTTGAAATTGTTTGATTGATACCTCACGAGATAGCGATCACTACAGACGTCTACTGAAAAAATAATGGATAACTTTTTCCCCAACCTAATATAAATGCTTCCTGAAGAAACACATTGACAAACATTCCCGTTTCTTTCATGGATTCATCAAATTGTAATGAACAGTAAATATTACAAAATATTTTCTATTTAACAATGTATCTTTTTTTTTATTTTTGTTTTTAAAAGCTTACCTTTTACTTTCTGTATAAAATTTCACTTTCAAACATTACATGGGTTTAATTATGTCTGTCACTGTTTCTTAATATCGTATTTATTTTAAACTTTAAGAAAAATATACCGCTTAATGTGGTATAACCTTATTTTAATCAGAAAACTTTAGAACTGTTTACATTTGTTGCATAAATTATATTTCAAAGTTACACAAACAACATAAGTTTAATTTGTTTTAACAGTTATAAAATATAGAATAAAAAAATTAAAATAACTCCTAATAAATTTTCTTTAAATTCATGGATATTTACAATTATATTATAGTTAAAAATATATTCATAAAGTGAATAAAGCGTTACTAATTTTTGAAAAAATAATGGATAAAAAAAATAATGGATAACTTTTTCCCCAAACTAATGTATATATAAACATATAAATGAATTTAGTTTTTATAGTCTTCATTTGATAAATTCAACTAAATATTTTGGTCCTTCCAATTAGAAGTACATCAAATGTAAGATATAATCGTACAAACGAAACAAATTTTTCTGTTGATAAATGTCAGAGTGAAATGTTCCGAAATTATATCAGTCCCTGCTAAGCAACTTAAGATGTGTATCATACGTCTGGCTTCTGCATTCGCCTCTATCATGGTAAATTCTTGAGAACTTTCTTTATTTTCTGCTTTGAAATGAGTAAATCCTTAAAATCTCTTCCATAAAATCTACTTGTAGCGAGTTCAAATGTTATGCAATGACTATCTGCTCTTAGTTTAGTTTTCCAATATCGTGATTACTAATCAGTTCTTTGGTGTCAATGTCAGTTTTATTTTTATCTTGTATTTAAAATATACCTTTAAAATTTTATTATGAATTTTAGATTACAATTTGAATTATGTGTGAAGCTTTTGTAATGTGCCCAGCCATATATTTGAAAAAATTTTAAGATACAATTTATATTCAGGAAATGATTAATCTTTGATGATGATCTTATGATATACAATCCAATAAAGAACAATACGTAGTTAAAACTGCTCACATATTTTCTTAGTATATTATTAGCCGAATGTTCGTTATACTATGGTTAGATGTCTTACACATTAGAAAAAATGTGTACAGATGTCGGTATAGAGAACTGAATTAATAGGGATTTTAACTTTTTATAAATATTTATGTTTGAAATGAAAATTGAACATACGAAGGTATCAGGACCAGAATGCTGTATATTTGACATGGAGTTCACAGCTAATCTTTATTCTGTTTTTACTAATCACAATATTGGATGTCAAATATTAATCTCGACTCAAATTAAATTATCTTGTAGTGATAGAGGATTATTAATATCTAAGGATTTTTTACGGTAAACAATGAAATCCGTTCTAAAGCATAATTTAATGGTTTAAATGATTTTTATGGGCATAATTTTCTTGATAATAAAAATTTTCAATTTTTAGTTCACATCAAAGATTTTTTCTTAAATTTTCAGTTCTACATTTTGTACTAAATATTTTTTTCTTAGTCCACCATATCTCCTTATTTATATTGCCTGGTCAAATTTCAGATTTCTTAGTCATGAACTTATTGATAAAGAAATAGAAATTGTTTATTCGGCAGTTATATGCAGTACCCGATTTATATTGAATGTGTGCTGAGGCTTCATGGGCTGCATTTTCTTAGCAGGATGTTTAAAATATTTATTACGCAATATCCCTGAATACGACAATATTATTAATATTAGCAAAATTCGTTAAATGATTTTTTCTTTATTCCTTCTTTATAAAATCAGTGATTTCAGTTAATTATCTTTATTATTTAGGGTGAGCATTTAAATGAATAGGATTTTGATATAATTTATGTTTCTGGGTATCATATTTTTGAGATAATTTACCAAAGAAAAAAAAGGCAGGGGAATATGATTACGATGTTTATACATCCTTTAGCAGCAAGGTAGAAGAATTAACCCAATATATGTCTTTCGAAACAAATAAATTACTTATATTGTAAGTTTTCTGATAAAAATTTACTCTTTCGTAACAGAAGTTTGTACAGAGGAGTATTAGCATAGAACACTCAAATACTTACGAATTCTATTTTATATTCAAAACTTATGCAAATTTAAATAGCATTTTTTGCATGCTTATAAAGTAATCTATATCTTCAAAGTGTTAGTTAATTTTTTTTGTATGTATTCAAATATTGTACCCAATTTAAATTGCGTAACACTGATATACTTTTCTAAGGTAAAAAAATTTTCAGAATAACTGAGTGTGTCTTTTATGTACAATTATCAAGAAAACTTACTATATCCAATAAAACACATGTCTTCTGATTTTATAAAAATAGATGTTTAATTCAGATAAATATATTTTATGTTTTAAAATTTTCATTTTTATGAATAACCTCATATATATGGTTAAAATATATTTTAATATACCTAAGAGTTTAAATATTTAAATATATTAAGATTTTAATATATAAATATATTTAAATGTCTCAGAAATATTTATTTTCTGTGTAAGTTTTATTACATATATTTATTCTGAAATAATAAATTTCTGAAAGTAATATAAATGTATAACTTATTATGAAATATTTCAGTAAGATTTTGCTTATTATCAAGTATTTATACAAACTTGCAAATTAATATTAAATATATATTACTGAATTCTTGAGGAAACGATAAAGATATAATTCATTTCGAAAAATTTATGGATCATATATCTCCGACTCATTAGCTCATGATCATTAGCTAATGACCCTAATCCTACGACTTGAAGCTTCATTACTGCTTTTCCATTCAAGATCATTAAACTGATAGCTAAATGATCTTATTTATCCTATTGCAGAGATTAATTGGTCATATAAAATATATCCAATATTCCTTGACTTTAAATAATTATTATAAGATACTTCATTTATTTATTAGGATTGATAATTTTGATTTGAAAAATACTAAATTTTAATTATAATTTTTAAAGTAAATTTTTAAAAGGCAACTCAAATTTAAATAATCACAATTTTGTAAAGATTAGAATTTACTAATTAGCATAATGTTTTATGAACATTAATATATATATATATATATATATATATATATATATATATATATATATATCATATGTATGTATCACCTTATTTAAATCAATTATTAAAATTTTAAAACATTACAAATGAATATTTTAATAGTGATTAACATTTGTATTTGAAAACTTTATAAAGGGACATTATTAATTAATATATATTTTCAAATGAATATATTGCAGTCTTAATAAAAATTTGTAAATGAAATGAAGTAAGAATTAAAAATGAATGATAACGAAAAATTATTTTTTAACTTAATAGATAAAATATT
>JAPDSC010057006.1:66965-80058 GCA_026290005.1 Latrodectus geometricus | reverse complement strand
GACATCTCTGCCTTACCTATTGTACTCATCATGATTTCTTAAAAATTATATCTTTTGGTCAATTTGAGTTCTTCAGTAGTATTAGTTGACACTGGCTACGTAGATGTAATTTACATACAATGATCTTATAGGCACTGTTTGTGTGACATAAAAAAATTGTGATAGATTGTCAATGTTTTTTCTATAAAGCAAGTTTATATGTGATATTGAATTGATTGACTGATATATTCAACTTTAAAAATTGAGCAAGTATTTCAATGTCTGACTAATTTATACAGATAGAGAAATCTTATCTTAAATTTAAATTTCTATGACGAAAAAAAATTTGCATAAAATTTTTCAATGAATTCGAACTCATTTTCTGAAATATTCTGTGAAAATATTTAAACAGTTAAATATCATTTAAACAGTATTCAAAGCATTATATATCACGATTTCATTTTCAGTGTCATTATAATTTTCCTCGAAATTTGCAAAGGATTTTACATTGATGAATACACATTTTACATTGATACAGGTTGCTGTTGTTGTTGTCGTGTGCCAGCCAGGCTGGCAATATGGGGTGCGCTGCTCCACTATTCCAACTGAACCATATTTGGTGTGGAGTCTGACTTCCTCAGTACACACATGCCATAGGTACCCGTTTATAGGGTAGGCAACCATTCACACACAAAGAAAGGACAAGAAAGAGAGAGAGAGAAAGTACATCCATGCCCGAGCCAGGATTCGAACCCAGATCCCACCCATATGTAGTCAGGTACGCTAACCACTAGACAGGTTAAGCGGCACACATACAGGTACATAGCATAGCAATTTTTAGCATAATTAGTATAACATAGCAAATTTTTAATTATACATTGAAATACAAGTGTATAAATAAAAAATTATTATAAAGTTATAATTAATAGATTATTCAAAAATAGATTTCAAAATACGTTACTTTTATTCGTTTGTTTGTCTTTTAAACCTTGTAATCAAAATCTTACAATCTAAAACAAAATAGACGAAATATTGAATTTAAGATACACACTGCAATAGTGAAAAAAAATTGAGTATTCACACATTAAAGTTCATATTTAAATTTTAAAATTTTGATAAAAATATATAAATTATTTCTCAAGTTTAATTATAAAAATAGCAATATTTGTCGGTTTTTGATATCTCAACTATTTTTATTTGCATATTTTCTCGAATTTTTAAATTAATTAGTATTAAAAAGGTATTTTTATTTTCAACGTGAAATGAGGTACCTTAATTTCTATAGTTAATAATGTGTTAATTAATGTTGAAATTAGTTTTTCATTTTTAGTTGTAGGTAGTAATATATATTGGTTGAGAAATTTAATGGTTTATAGAAAATTAGTGAATCTATTCATAAATATGAATTTCAGAAAGTATAGAAAATATTATTTTTTACCTCAACTTAAATAAAATATTGTAATGAAATGTTTCTATTCATTGTATTTATGATTTGTAAATATAATATTTTAAAATTCATGTATAAGTTACAGTCAAATTTATTCTTGATTTATAAAAAGGGCGTTTATGAACTTTTTTTGGAACTAATAAAAAAAATCTAAGCATTTTATTTAATAAATTTAGGAAAATTATCGTTATCATAATGATCGGAACTTCTCTGCATCAAAGAAGTTGCAAAACGAAATTAAAAAATTATGAATATATCAAGAGCAAAATTGTTCGATCTCATAGCAATATAAGAAAATATACAGAAAATACTAATTAACAGAAATCAAGAACAGATGAATGTAAAACGGTAAGAATCAGTTCAACTGACGCAAATTCAAAAATTTTCTATTGCAATAAAAGCAACATTAAAATTTCTATTATAAAGATACTAGATTGGTAGACTTAATTTGTTCGTACTTAAAAATCAAAAATAAATTTGTGATTGTAGTAAGATCACTGGTAAACATCTGAAACCTTATTTTCAAACAGAGATCAGTTTGCATATTTGAACTTACTTGACCTTGGTTTCGTTCCTCTAATATTCGTCGAATGAACGTCAATTTTAGTGATGTATTGAAAATAAGGAGTATGATACAACCATATACTTTGTATTATGGTCAGAAGTTTAAATCCCCCCAATCTCCAATCTGAATATATGATACGACAATATATTAGAACAATATAATATACGGTACATTTTAAATTTGGAATAAAGGATGAGTATTTTTGATTTGATAAAAAGGGCGAGCTTTTGCTTCTTGTCGGGGGTTCCAAGAATAGTTAACTGAACGTCAAAATGTTGTCAGTAGTGATATTATACTCATTGATAGATTTGCCAGAAATTTCCTGTAGATAATTGTGCTCTTATATTAAAAGTTTGAGTTTTTTCCAAATGTGGACATATTTTGAGTTTAATTTTCCAAAAAGTTTCTTAAATTTTTAGTTATATTTCATTACGTCATGACCTATTTTTTTCCATTTACTACAACGCGGAAATGGCTAGAAATATTAAAGATCTAACATTTTAATATTTACCTGAATTTTTTTATAGATTTATGCAATATTAGGTAAAACTCCTTCTCCCTCAGATACCAAGGTTTGTTGAAATATTATGTCATTCAGAAGTTGGATTAATGTTTGAACAAATTTTTAGTTCCAACAAAATATCGATTAGCTTAAACATTTCAATGCACAGATCGCTTATGTCATAATGCTCAGCGTTTTAATAATGAACATTTTACACATAAAATTATGTCACTTAAGAATATTTTCCTTTTGAAACTTAATATGTTGAAAATTAGATAACAAAACAAAATATGACTTGCTCTAAAGCCCCAATATTTTACTTTTGAGACAAAACAAAAGGAAAATTAGAAACATTTAAATTTCATAATTATTAATAATGTGGTTTGATTCTGTATATTATATTCGAGAAAACAAATTTTTCGACTATTTTTATTGGTATATGTATAACAAAATTAGGTAAAACAAAATTTTTAACAAAATTAATAATGTAAAACAAAATTTTCAATGTTTTCAGTAATGCATATTAAAACATACTTAAATGAGATTTTCACTTTACTAAATTTTCATCTATTCAATAATATCCTTTTAATAGCTTTCATGGAAGAACAGCTGTTCCTCCACATGAAATGTGTGAATAATTTTACCCAGCTATGTAAGTATGTACAAGATATATGAATGCATTTTTCATATTCTGAATTTAAATTCTTATACTGAAAAGTACCAAAATTTTCATAATTATCGCCCTATTTTTTGTTAATCTATTCTATTATTTTGCTCTAATTTCATGTTTATTATTTTTTTTTTAATTTGTCTGAAAAATTAGGCAAACTATAATGATAAAACGAATAATATTAAAAGAATAGCATAAAAAAGAATATCTAATTATCAAAGGTGATAAAATTATCAAATAAAAATTCGTAGAAAAATTTATTATGAATTTTTTAGATAATTCAAATGGAAAGGCATAGAATTCTATTATACAGTAAATAATCACGCACTAGTACCCCAACAAAGCAAAAAAAAGGAAACAAAATGCGAATTATGCATCAACAAAAATTTAGAACATCAAAATCAATTTCGAAGACTTGATAAAAAAAAAAAAAAAAAAGAAAGAAAGAAAGAAAGAGAGGGAAAAGAATTTACCTCTAGACTAATGAGAGAAGAAAAAGAAACTCAAACTTTGGAATTGTCGAAATTGGTTCACACGACAGTCAGTCGGCTCAGATAAAAGTATATTTTAAGAAATTGAACATAGAAATGCATCATCCTCAGTTTGACATTTCAAATTTTCTTCCCAATTCATGATTGGTGGTGGTGATATTTGTGGTACACAAAAACTAACATAATTTCAGATTGCATCTCATTGTAACAAACTTAGATGCGCAGTATTATGTGTCTTAATTGAGATCACGGTAATGCAGTTCTGTCTATTTACATTGAATTGATAAAAGATAGTTTTTTTTTTTTTTCAAAAATAAAATTTTATTTGTGATGAAAAACCAAATAATTCTTCACAAACAAATGTTTTCAGTAAATGAAAATAGCTTGAAAATGAATAGCATTTACATCCCCATTCAATCCTTAGAAATCAACTCCAATATTAAATTTTTAAGAAACATAATTCAAGTATATATGAAACAATTATCTATTTAATGTTGTCACAAAACTGGTCTAACCATTTATAGAAACAGATAAAAAAAACTCTTAAAAGTCAATGTTCGATTCAATAACTTGTAATTAAGATTACATGAAACTTTAAGTTGAAATTTTTGAAGATATTTAGATAACTTTTTTTTTTTTGGTTGACCAAATTTTCTTTTCTAGAAATGTCTGTGTAGCATTCTTTACATTACTTAGCATGCATTTTAGTAATATATTATAGTAATTAGATTTTTAATTAATCAAAAATATTATTTTAAAGAATGAGAACAGGAAAATAAACTTTAAAAATTGTATAAAAGTTATTCATACAAAATCAAACCAGTCATTAGCATTACATGTTTTCAAAGCTCATTCCTGATACTTCATTCAATCAAATTATTTGATTACATAATTAATATAAGCTTACAAATTTAACTGACCTTAATTCAACTTTTAAAAGTAATTTTATATTCTAAAAAATTTTAGTCAAATGATATATTGATTTAGATTCATTTATACAGATTTCTTTTTTGAATGTTCCTTTTTTTGTTTGTAGTTTAGACGTAATTAAAGAAAAAAAATCATTTTTTTTTCATTTCTTCAATATTCAATTTATTTTTATAAATTCCATCTTGATATAATTGAACTCATATAACATTTTAATCTTGGAAAAAAGTTTCTTTTCTATATTATTCATTTGTAATATAAAAAATCAACTGAATAAAACTAAATGTAACGCAAAATAAGCAAAAGCTTGAGCAATTAAAAAAATATGTAAAACCTAACATATTTTAGAAGAAATTAAAAACTTCATTCAAATACCCGGATATTATAAATTTTATAATATTAAAGAGAAATTTCTTCACTCCAGCATAGAATCCGATATAAATTGTTCACTTTTGCCATTTAAAATCCCTTCAACCAATCATATTTCATATAACCTTTCTGCATAACCTTTCCACAAATATTATGAATTTTTAAGCACCAACTTATAAATTTCCCAAATAATTATATAGTAGTATTCATTATTGCTAATTAAGTAAATTTTAAGAATAATAATTCAATATGAGCTATTATTTAATTAAGGTACATCAAAAAAATTAAGTTGGGCCCTCTTCAACAGATCAAAAAAAAGTTTTACAAACGATATGTGCTACCATCTGTTGGTGATTCGTATAGTTATATTGAAGTTCATATAATTATATTAAAGAAAAATATTTGATCTACAATTAAAAATTATTAGAAACTCATGATTTTTTTCTTTCTATAGGTATACAGCTAAAAAGTGAAGCACAGAAATTCCAGTTAATATTTTTATAATTTATATTCTCAAAATTAGGATTTTAAAATGAAATTAAGAAATTTTCCAAATTCAATAAATAATTTTGCTTCAGAATTATAAAAAAATATATATTTTTTTAGTTTTGCACAATTCGAGTAACTACATTAGAAATAAATAATGTAACTTTATTGTATTATATTTGTGTTGATGGGAACTGTTTATATATTCCAAATAAATTTTATTAATATGTTTATAAAATATCACATAGTCGATATTATATATTAAAATTGATATTTCATTTGTTAGTGCTACGTGAAGCATAAATTGCAACTATAATACTATACTTTTAATACATCTGATCTCAAACTTTCTGAGTGAATTTAATTAGTTTCGTTATTAATTTTCAGAGATTATATAGTTATACGTATTAAATTACAATGAGCTAAAATGAATTAAATTAAAATATTAAAAAGAGTTGGTATACATTAACAAATCATTTCAAAACTACCCCCTTTAATTAAATTTGAAGGAAAAATACATTTAAAGTGCACTAGTGTAAAACTGAATACCCAGAAAACAGACTGGATAATTTTTTTGTTTTATGTGGAAAAAAATATATTACTATTTTAGATTTAATAAAAAAGAACAAAGAATGATTCACAAAAATAAAAATCAAATTTCTTAATATTATCTTTTAGAATTTATTATATTTATCTTAGTGCCATTAATCCAACTTTATTCAAGAATTCAGAAATTTTTATTTAAATTTTGAGTGACAGCTCTATAATTTTTTGATTTCAAATATACTTTTCCTATATTACGTGTTATTAAAATAAAAAGGATATATATATATATATATATATATATATATATATATATTCTTGATTTTTTTTTTTTTTAATTCTTGTTTTGTGAAATTTTGTGGGAGTTGCGAAATTTATTAGGAAATATCTTTATCTTCGCAACAAAATATTTTCCCTTCCTTTTTGGAAAATCGGAGAAAATACTTGTCAAGCTCTGAAATAGTGAAACATTTTAAATATAAAAGTTACAAATTGAAATGTTTAAATGCAGGACAAACTTTTTTTGTGTATAATTATTTAGTAATAGTCGGGTGAAAATAATCGTTCTAAATATTTTTTATCAAATTTTGAGTTCAAATTATTTTTAAATTTTGAGTTTCTTGTTCCTATACGTTAAAAGTATAAGAGACTTAATCTTTAAAAAATTTCAATAAGCATCACTAATTTCACACACATCACAGAGACATCACAGATTCATCACAGAGACATCACAGATTCATCACAGAGAAAAACATGCTTTAATTTATTAATATAGCAACCATATACTTAAAATTTGGAAACTAAATTCGACCACAGTACTTAAAGCGGAAGGAAACTTCTTAAAATTTATTTATTTCATCTTAAACTTCTTAAAATTAGTTACAGTATATAAATATTTCTTAATACATATTCATATATATTAAAAATACACATAAAGGTTTCAGTATTTCAAGAATTGCTGTTTGAAGAATTGTAGGAAAATTAGACAGAATTTTCTAATCATAATATATGAAAAAGAATAACCAGAATGCGTATTCAGCAGCTGCAATAAGTTCAAGGCAAAATTATGTTAATAGTTTATTTTATTCTTTCAAATAAAATAAACTATTAACATATTCAAATGAAATAAACTATTCATATTTATATAGCATATACTATTACAATTTCTGTATAGACCATTTATTTATATTAAAATCACCCATTGATGAAGAGCAGCAAAAATTATTAATTTCAATTTGCTGTAAAAAAAGCTTCGATTTCCAAATATCCTGGAATAAAAAACTGGACTCCGATAAATGTTATTTACTACAATGCAAAAGCTTTATAATTGTTAAATAGTTATAATTTCTCATTGAACATCAGTACATATTTACAAAACAATGATGTTGCTGAAGTTTATTCACATATTACGGTTCCTGTTAGGTGTCAACTCTTGAACTTTTCCATTTCTAAGTACACGAAACTCTAAAATGCTTTTAAATTTTTCTTATTTCTAAACGTCATACCGAAATTGAAATAACAATTAAGAATTATTAACATTATTCTTTATTTCTAATAATATATCAAAAAAATTAATTAGCTTTATTTTTTTAAAAATATGTTAAATGAAATTTTAAAAATATTTAGCAATTTAATTTCAAGATATGAATTATTAAGAACTTTGAATTACAATTTCAAAAAAAATGAATTGATCCAACATTTCACAAGATCTCTCAATCTTTTAATCAGCTGTATAAGATTTGTTACAGTAAGAAGAAAATAATTCATTGACGTACGAGAGAAGTGATGCTATCAAATTCTGCGAAGGGATAACTTTTTTTATTTTTGGCGTTGTGGCATAAGAGTATTATTCGGTTGAACTTTTCCTTAAATAAGAAAAAATAATTGCTCATTAGGCAGCTATTAAATGGCTCAGAAACACAGTTAAAAATAAAGCGAAATATATATTTGAGAATTATGACGGAAAATGCAGTTAAATATCAATCAAAAGAAATATGATTTTATTATGGCTTCCAAAGCTGTCTAATGTCATTTGAAATCACTATAAATAAAACAACATCTGCATATGAACACGGTACCTTATAAATTCATATAAAATTGAGTCAAAGAGCTCTTCGGTCATTCCATGACTTTTATTTTTACATTTTTCTTCTAAAATAAGGCATTTTATTTGTCGAAGCTGAATGAAATTCCATAAAACTATACTGGAGATAAACTTTAAAATGGTTGAAGCTGATAAAAGGTAAAAAACACAGCTTATAAACAACGTAGCTTACATGTATTGTTTTCGAAAATACGTCGGAAGATAAGGTTAGTATATTGAAGCAACTGAGGGAACATTTCGCCTTAGTTAAATGTTTATCGTGCATTTGGACACGAATTCTTTTATACAACGAAAAAAAAAGTCGACAAATTAATACATAAGTACCGGTGCTTTTAAATAAGCTGCAATTTTTTGCAACCTTATAATTCGCGGACTTATACAATAAGCCAGAACTTAGTAAGTGCATTAGCCCATTCTTAAATGATTCCTAAAATGTCATTGTGAATAACAGACTTATAAAATCTTAAGTTTCATGCCCATTTAATAAATAATGCATTGCTCTATTAATAGAAAATAGTTTAATGGTGGTATCTTTCTCTTTATGATGAATCAAATCTTTATTTCGTGATCATCAATTTTAATTTTTAAATTGAAGGATCGGTGTTTGTGTTTATTGTATATAATATTTTATAATGCACCAATAAAAAAATCACTTGCTTATAATTTATAAAAATTAAATTCATTGTTTTGAGTTTTATGCTATGGATTAAATGTATTTAAAACTTATAGATATTCTATAGTAAGAAATTTATTTTGTAACTTCTTAATGATTGTGAAATCCACCGAACACAAGTCTAATAGTAACGAATTCATATTTAGTTTTTATTATTTGTAATGGATGTACAATTCTATATTGAACTATTTATTATGAAGCATCAAGAGAGATTTGAATTTTATGACTTTCAGAGATTGCTAATTGTTATCACAAAATTTTGTAAAATTGAGTCATCATTTTTACAAAATTTTATATGCTAAATATTTCTCTATTTATATTCAAACTCATAATTGTGCGTCACATAAAGCAGTTTCTGTAAATAATAATATGCAAATATAAAAATTAATAATAAATGAAGAGTTGATTCAAATTAATCATTTATCTATATTGTTTGCAGAATTAAATCAATATCTCCAGGTTTCCAAACTAGAAATTCTTGTTAGAAGGAAACACCAAAATTACAAGTAGTATATATAATGGCATAACAGCATGTTTAAAACCTCATTAAGTTGATATTAATGTCAATTATCATCTCAGATAATATGACATTTTCCATGCAACTTGATTATAAAATGTTAAAATATCCGCGTTCGTATGAGGATACGGGGAACATCTGGAAAATGTTATCATGGGAATTTCTCAATTCCCACTTTAAAATTATTAAAAAAATACATTAACATCATAATTCAAATATAGTACTTACAGTTTTCGGATAGGTGATTGAATTATTAGGAACATCAACTTAAAGCCAGAAAAACGCATATATTAAAACAAATACACACACTCATTTTTTCAGCAATAACTTTGTAATATTTCATTATTTAGGCATGGTTGGAACAGCATTAAAACAAACTTAAACTTTTCTGCTATTCCCGCACTTTATTATTAAATTTTACAATAATTGGAATATTCTTAAAATTTATTTATTATGATTTTAAATTTGCTTGTTGCCTTCGTAACTAATTGAATATATACTGGAAGACAGCTTATATCGATAACAATAACGTTTAAGAGGTATTCTAGGATTTTTCAGGGAGAAATATTTAAGGAGTTTTGTTCATATGTATTCAGAATTTGAGAAAATTTTAAACGTTTTACAAAATAAATGCACTAAAGTTTTAACTACTGGTATATAATAATTTGCTTTGGTTTTAAATCACTTTCATGAAGAATTTAAATATTAAATTGTTACCTGGAATGTAATATTTTGAGGAATGTGCTGACAGTATGAATTGAAAATGAACCTTTATTTAAATTTAAAAAAATTGTACTGAATTATCCCTAGTTAAAAAATTACTAATCATATATAATATCTTACTTTTCATTATTTTTATTTATTTGATTAACAATTTCGTTTAAACGGATATTTGGATTAATTTCAATTCATTTTGTATTTTTCTTCATAAAAACGTTTTAATCCAAAATACACAATTTTCTCGAATGAATAATATCTACATGTTTTATAAAAAAAAATCTATTTAATGAAAGCGTTGTCTAGTCATTTTGTAATTACCTAGTACGGTCCCTGCTCCTTACCAGCATATCCCAACTTAGTATTGATTGGAATATCTCTCTCTTTATATTGACATTATAATATTAATTGATTTTTACAACTCTATAACTTCTTGTGTTAAAGTATATGTTATTTCTCTCATTCAAAGTGTCTAAACTTATGTCTGTTTAAACATTTTGAATTACACAATATACACTACTGGCCATTAAAATTGCTACATCAAGAAGGCGACATGCTACAGACATGAAATTTATACGAAAGGAAGAAGGTGCTGTGATAGGCATATGATTAGCTTTTCAGCGCATTCACACAAAGCAGGCGCCAGTAGCGACACCTACATTGTGTTTAAATTAGGAAATTGTTCAGCCGGTTCCTCATACACAAATTGCATTTGAACGTTGTAGCCTGGTGAAAAGTTGTTGTGATGCCTCGTGTAAGAAGGAGAAATGCGTACCAGCACGTTTCTGACCTTTATAAAGTTTGAATTGTAGCGTACCGGGATTGCGGTTTACCTTATCGCAGTATTGTTGCTCGCGTTGGTCGAGATCCAATGACTGTTAGCAGAATATGGAATAGATGCGTTCAGTACTATTCCATATTCGACCAACGCCATGCGGGATCTCAACGGCCACCTATCACTAGCAGCCGAGAAGACAGGCATATTATCCGCATGGCCGTAATGGATCGTGCAACCACGTCACGAGACGTGAGTCAAGAAACTGGTTCGTTTGGAAGACAACAAGTATCTGCACGAACAGTTCGACGACGTTTGCAGCAGCATGGACTCTCAGCTCGGAGACCATGGCTGCGGCTTCCCTTGACGCTGCCTCATAGACAAGAGCGCCTTCAATGGTGTGATCAACGACGAGCCTGGGCGCACGAATAGCGAGACGTCATCTTTTCAGATGAATCCAGGTTCTGTGTACAGCATCATGATGGTCGCATCCGTGTTTGGCGGCATCGTGGTGAACGGACACTGGCGGCGTGGATTTTTCATTGTCATACTGGCCCATCACCTGGCGTGATGGTATGGGGTGCCATTGGATACACGTCTCGGTCACCTCTTGTTAGCATTGACGGTGCTTTGAACAGTGCACGTTACATTTCTGGTGTGTTACGACCAGTGGCTCGACCCTTTATTCGAGCCCTGCGAAACCTTACGTTTCAGCAGGATAATGCCCGACCGCATATTGCCGGTATTGTACGGACCTTGCTTGATACGGAACATGTTCGGCTGTTGCCCTGTCCAGCACGTTCTTCAGATCTTTCACCAATAGAAAACGTCTGATCAATGATTGCTGAGCGACTGGCTCGTCACCAAACGCCAGTCATTACGGTTGATGAACTGTGGCATCGTTTTGAAGCTGCATGGGCATCTGTACCTGTACATGCAATCCAATCTCTGTTTGACTCAATGTCCAGGCGTATAACTGCTGTTATTACTGCCAGAGGTGGTTGTTCTGGGTACTGATTTCAAAGGATCTATCCAGCCAAATTTTTTGAAAATTTAATCACTTGTTATTTCTAGTATAATATATATTGTTCAATAAATATCATTTTGTTATCTGCATTCCTTCCTGGTGTAGCAATTTTAATGGCCAGTAGTGTACTTTAATATTAAAAATTTCAATAACAATTCCAAGAAATTCTGAAATTATTAATAGTATTTTTCATAATTTGAGATATCAGCATTTAAAATTAAGAATTCTCAATAAAGAGAGGTATGCAAATAGCCAAATTTTATTGCAACTTTATTTATATGTATATAGAATTTGCAAAAAAATCAATCAAACAAATGTTATTGATAAAAATATTTCAAAATAATAAAAATGGAATGTCTACCAAAATTTATTGATGTCAGAAGAAAATTAATTGCTGTCATTCAATAGCAGCATTAAATGAGTGTTAACTTTAAATATTCTAAGAAATAAACTCCTTCATTGAAATGCATGCAACAACATTATGAAAGAATATATCATTAAAGCTGTTTTTTTTCTGCATATGTAAATAAGTGGGCTATGTAAATAACTAAAATTTGAGAGTCACGATTCATGAATTCTCTAAGCAGAATTCCTTGAATTGCTGTTGAAAATGTATAAATAGAGAACTGTGCTGAGTTGTTGAAATTAGTTTTAGTTATATGCTGGTCATAAACATTTGCAAAGACCTAACTGTAACATTTTTGAAGAAAGAGGGTGAAATTTCAACAATGTATGAAATTTAAATAGAATAATACATCAGCTACAGTGAAGAAGGGTTTTTCTATCGTGCAACTACAATTCATCCGTAGCGTAATAGCAGCATAAAACATTGTAAAAATAAATGTTGATTCTATGCTTAAACTCTTAGCATCTTCACTCTTGAAAAGTGTTTTATAGAAAAGAATGTTTTAAATTTTACGGTAAATTTTCCAAGATACATCATAATCTATTGTGCGATTTCAAATGCTATCTTGAAATATGCAGTGTCCACCATTAATGTGCTCCTGAAAAAAATGTCAAAAACTCTGAGGAATTATCAGTTAAAAACATGAAGATGACTGTAACTGTATTGTTATTTATCATAAAACAAATATTCTTTAATCAAAAAACATTTAATATACATATGTTTAAACTGTAATTATATTTATATGTTTAAATTGCAAAAAGTATTTAAGTTTTGATTATTAATTATGCTTGAAATACAGAATAATAGGTGAATTTTTTTTTTTTTTTAAGAAGAAAAAAACTTTTCAAACACATGTTAAGAAGGAAAATATAAAAATGTCCTAACCTTTACAAAA
>JAPDSC010057006.1:12558-23980 GCA_026290005.1 Latrodectus geometricus | reverse complement strand
ACTCTAAGGAGAATCTAAGATCGTACATATTTTTCTGAACCCACAGCTGTTATGATTAGATGACAATTTCAAATGGAGGGAAATAACCACCGGCCTTCATTATTGAAGCGAATAGAGTTACGGAATGGTGTGCATCGTAGGATAATAAACTTCATCGGAGTTTAAGTTTAATTTCGGTTTTAATCAATTTCAAATGCTGTAAATAAAATTTCGAAATAAAATATTGCTTATGTTTAAATTAGCCAGAGACCCATCTTCTTATATAAGTTTGGTTTCATTTCGTTCCATCGTTTTCAGTTTAATTCCTGACAAAAATGCAGTGGACACATAGAATAAAGTTTTTATATGGATAAAAGAGACTTACAATCTTATAGAAAATCAAATGGTTTTCAGAGGTCAATGAGTTTCAGTTTTCTCTAACTCGTTTACGATCTTGAATAAATCTTGTTTGAAAATTAATTGAGTGAAAAAGATTTGATTTTGATTAGATCCAATTCAATGAGAAAATTTTTAAATGTTAATTTTAATCTCTAAAGAGAGATTGCCCTTTAAGTAATATGAGAAAGGAAATCCACTTCGTTTGACAAAAGATTCATTCGACATTTTTAAGAGTGTATAGAGGTTTCTTAAATTTCGAAATTGCATATGTACTTTTAAATACTTCTTTTTGGAATTTTAAATATTACAAAACCTAATTTTTTTCACTACTATTTTCAGAATGCTTGAAAATTTTAGCGTACTTTTCTTTTAAATAAAGTTTGGAAAATTTCATCAATTAGCTTTATATGGAGAGAGCGAAAGAGAGAAAGGAGTCATACATAAACTTATATAAAAAAAAGATAGAACTCCATATAGTTATATATAAATATATATATAAATAAATATTCGCATACTCTTTACAAAGATATATTCCTTCTTAAAAGTATTATCAGAGGGTAAATATTGAATTGATATTTTTAGAATAACTGCGTTACTTTTAAATTAAAAGTAACAATAACAGTATTGTTTTTTTTAAAAAACTGATAAATTTTTGTCCTCACTATTTCTTAAATTTTCAAATCTTAAATGTCTTACTTTTCATCCAAAGTACTTTGATAATGATAAATAGCACTCATGATAATAACACAAAAAATGAATAAATTTATTAGAATTATTATGATGGAAAGTTATTATCACTGGATTAATTTGGTAATTAGAAAATATTTGAGCATAAAAATAATAACTTAAAATATTTAGAATTTTATGTGTAATGCTCCTTAAGATTTTCTTAAGCAATTGCTCCTTTATTCTAAAAATATTATGCAATTCTCAATAATAAGAGTCAATTGATACATGGTTATTCTAGTTTAATTAAGCTCTAAATATTTTAACACTAAAAATATTTTGATATCATCATTTTAGCCTTTACCAGATTTTATTCTTTGAATTTGAAACAAACAGCAATTGTCCATTTAAATTTAGTAATAATTTTTTAAACGTACAGCTTACTACTTGTTTTCTAACTCCGAGCTTGTAACTTGGTATATATATATATATATATATATATATATATATATATATATATATATATATTTATATATATATATATATATATATATATATATATATATATATATATATATATATATATATATATATATATATATATATATAAATATATATATATATATATATATATATATATATATATATATATATATATATATATAGATATATATATATATATATATATATATATATATATATATATATATATATATATATATATATATATATATATATACAGGTAATGCAAAAATTTATCATCACGTTTCATATTATTTCAAAGACATTTAATGTAATTAAATATTTTTAATTTGCTTTTATCATTTTAAACTTTAATATTACATTTTCTATCTTTAAAACATGAATAGAAATTTACGAGAAAGGATACATACAAGAGCATACATAGAATATCTAATAATATTAAAAAGTTAATAACACTCTTCTGGTAGCTGAATTACATAAAAATTTGGTGTGTCAGACAAACTTGAAATTAACTATTAATGAAATATACATCTCTAAAACCTATTTTGTTCATACCCTTCTTTCATAATCTTGCACGCACATTAGTAAAATTTAATAATTAAAAGCAATCAATTTTGGGTACCGTGAACGTGTAAAATGAATTTTCAAATTAACAAAAAAAAATTTATATTTTTATTCAAAAGAAGCAGCTAAGAATTTAACCTACTTAAAAACAATTACGAATAAAAATCTTTTTTAAATCTTCTGCTTACATTTATTGATACAAGGTTATGAAAAATGGAAATTTTTAATATTTAAAAGTCTTTACAGACAATGGTAAAATAAAAATGCTTCTAAATTGTTAAATAGGAAACTAAAAAAAAGAGCTTTATAATTAAATAGTTATCTAACTATATCAAGTAAATATAAAAATTACTGTACCATAAATGAGAATGAAGAAAAACAATTGGTTGTAACCTAATTTCTGTGGCTAATCTATTGATATATTATTAAGTGATTGTGTATGGTTTTTAATTATTAGAATTTATAAATGAGCAAAAAATGAATCTCTACATTAAATAAAATTTATTTAATTGACCATGAGCGAATGAAAATTTTCAAAAATTATTTAAATTAATCACATGCACATTTTTCCAAACTAAATGTGATTTAAATGATTGTGTATTAGTTCTATTTAAAGAGTTACATTTGTAGTAACATGCATCAAACCCTGCGATTTCTGTTATTATATATTTTGAAACTTGATAGTTACTGATATTCACACATATCTTTCATAATTATTGGAAATTTATTTATGAAGGAAAGTTGTTATTCTTTTTAATACAGTGCTAATTTGAACTATTCTGAGTTTCATGCCAATATGAGTTATTGCACTTGATTTTTAAGTACTTGAAATCTTAAATCGTGATATCATGTGAATTAGTTTAATCTTACGTGACAGGATACATAAATGAGCTAATTCTTCTATTGTATTAATACTTGAAACAGATTTTTTAAATTAATTTTTGGCTCAAATTTTAAGTATGAAGAAAAAAATAAATAATGCTCAATGTACTTTAGAACAATTACTATGAACAATAGTTCAAAAACTTTCCAAAATTAAACAAGTTTTGTATGTACGAAAATTTTTTTTTCAATTTTTTTATCTGAAAATGTTTTTTTTAATCCAAATGAAAAAACTGAAAATATATTCTGATCCACACTGTATTCAAATTGTAATGTTAAAATCGGATGACATAAAAAATAAAGCTAGTAAAAACATTTAAAAAAAACTAAACGGAAAAATGTATCTGCAACTAAATTTACAGATAGAAAGAAATCATAAAATCAGTTTAATAACAGACTCAGATTCATAAACACAGTTTAATACTGAGGGCTATCAATGATATTTATTACCTAACAAAAACGTAATTATACAAAGTATACAATGTTTTTCTTACACTTAATCACATTTATATTCATATGTTTAAATAAAATAATTATTGTTCAATAAAACATCCCTTAAATATGTTCAATAAAAAAAACTTTTACATTTCTGAATACTAGATCATTCATTATAAGTGACATGATTTTAAAGTTGGGATAGAAACCCATGAATACATGCTTCGATATTTCTTGATAGAGATTCCATTCTATGTTTATATCTTATTGTTTTATAATTTTTATTTTTTTGATCTTATGAATAACTTCTGAAAAATTAAATTGATATGGAAATAATTGCTTTCAACTGTCACTAATTTAACAATAAAAAGTATTTTTACATTTGTGTCATTCCTTTACTTTCTTCTGTAATTTAGTCTAAAAAACAAACATGAACATAATTTCCAAATATGTAAATTTTTTTCAAAAAGTAACAACTTTTGATGAAAAGAACTGTTTTAATAGTTTTACGCCTATCAGATTCTCTTTAATGATTTATTTGCTAATACTAAAAAAAAATAAATAAATAAATAGGATTTTTAAGTGCTAACTTAAAAATTTTTAGGAATGAATCCTTGAACTCACAAATGTTCCATAAAATTATATAGAAACTGAACAAAGATTTTAAGGCTTTTAATTAATGTTACTATTATTTTGTTTTTAAAATAATATTAAATTAATCACAACAAATGTAATGAAAATAGTAACACACACATAAATAATGTTTATGTATTTGTGTTACTGAAATTATCAACAAAGAAATCACGAGAAATATTTAAAAGGAAGAATTTTTTTTAAATATTCGAGTTTCTGAAGGTCAAATTTTGCTCAGAATTTAGCTCAGAGTTTTCTTTAGGCTCCAGATTTTAGTTTGATCAGCGGTGGAGGGCTTTTGTCTTCCATTTCTGCTACAACTAACTTGAAGCACAAAAAAGTTTACATGTAAAAACACTTTCGTGAATATAAGAAAGACTTTAATGTATTTTAAAAATAAACATCAACATACTAAGAAAATTTTTTCTTAAAAACACATATGCTTCATTATAATATCGGTCAGATAATATGAAAATTCATCTTCATTGAAAAGAACTAGACTTTAAATAGCATTCACATTAAACAAAAGTCATATAAAATATGCATAATTTCATTCTAATTAAGGTTAGTTATTAATGTTAAATTATGACAAAATTCAGAGATAATGATATAGCTGCGTTGATAATAACTTTCTAAAAGATATGATAATATACAATGAAGAACTGCGTAAGGATTTACCATTAAAAGAATTCCATAAAGACAGACTAATTTTAATTTATCAGTTCCAAAAATCTTATTGACAAATTTGATAGAGTTCTGAAAACTCAAATTAAGTACCTTCGTTTAATAACTCCATTTTTTTGTATTCTTTATTGGTACAAAATGATATTGATGTTCATGTGATTGCCTGAGAGATGAAAGGTGTCATAAGGCATTTGAAAATTCTGCGCTTACTAACTTCTGGAACTTAAATAGTGGGCCGTGTTCAAACGTTGCCAGGGAGGAATACAGGAAAAATGTTCAGCATTCAGCTCGACAAACGTATATACGAGAAGTGTTAACACAGCATCTATCTTCAACATCTCAACGCTTCCTGGGCTCTAAAATTTTTTGACTTCTTTCTCTGAAAATCACTGTCTTATCACTAGGCCAAGTGATGCTGCTATAATAATCTATTCACTAAATTTCAAGTTTAAATCTCCCACAGACACGAGTAAAATAGCTTATTTTTTCTAGTTAATTTCTTTTGGTTTTTCAATTTTCTGTGATACAATAAAATTCTGCTCATTTATATAGTGATTATTTGGCAGAGAAGAAATCTTTAGAAGAATAATTTAAATATGTATATAATTCCCTTCGCTATTTCATAAACGACTTATGACTTGAATTACTTAAACGTAAACCTAAAATTTTGTTTCGTGTGTAATATAGTTTATAAAAATTTTGATTTAAATGATACACAGAAGCACAGGTATAATTCTTATGAGCATTTCCAGAAATGGTGCGAAATAATAAGCATTAGTAGAACTAAAAGCTCTTTCAAAGGATTCTTTGAAGTAAAACACATTTCGTTTTCTATTTAAAATAAATGAATAGGGAAAAGTTAACAAATATACATTTATTATAATTAACCTAACATTTACAACATTTAATTTGAGAAAATTATTTGACTTCGTTCAACAAAGAGAAATAACTAAATATGTCGAATTTTGTTTACTGTGATATAATATGCCAATCCTTGTATGATCAAATTTTAAATTGCTTTAAAAAAGATTTCAAAATTATGTTTTGATGATTAATTTAATTAAATCAATTTCATAATGATTGAATTTCATGGAAAATTATCGTTTTCTTAAAAATGTCTTGCTTGAATTGGAAAAATCTTTCTACAAATAAATATATAATTATTAAAGAAACAACGTAAAATACAGCTATTAAGGGATTTCCAAAGCAAAATATCCTAATATCTTAATGTGATCCATTTTTACAATACAAATTTTCACTTAACAAAAAGATTTGAATTACTTGTTGCATAAACTTAACGATTAGAACTTAATTTCGTTCAGCGAAAACTATATTATCAGGAATAGGCCTTCATTCTTAGAAAGTGTTTATTCGAAAATGTGTTTCAGCTCACATAAACAATCATGTTTTAAGCATCTTCGCAACCATGCTAAAAAAATATATTACCTCCAACGCCTCTGAAACTCTTGATTAGTTTGTTAAATCTCTTCTTATAATCTGAATATTTTCCGAATAATCATGAACATCACAACACGATTTTTAACTTAACCCTTTTGCAAATTCTGGAGTTTGGTGGTCGTGCGATACCAAATCGTGCAACTGATACAATCATCAACCTCTATGTTGGTTGGCAATCAGAGCTGGAACGATCTTAAAGATAGTATGGTAGAAAAATGAATCGTCTTCACTATCAGGTGATTTCTGAAGACAACATTTCTTCTATATACCTTAAGAAGAGAGAATCCGCCTTCTCTCTGATTTCATAATACACCCGGAAGCGGGCGTCTCTCGATATATCTTTCATCTTTACTCTATGCATCAGAAATTTCAAAGTTTTACTTCTTGCAAATAAAATTTAAGCATTGTTTGTCTTAAACTGTGTATAATACGGTAATTATTAAATAAGTAAGATATATTTGAAATATTCTTTGCTCTCATTATCAAAGAATCATAAAATTTCAAAACCATGTTTGTTTACAAAAAAATGTATCAAGCTCTAAAATCCAATGTCGTCAATGTTTAATGAATAGAAATACACTAAGAAACCAATTCAGAACTTCTGATATCTTAAATGGATTTAATATAATAGGAGATATTATTACTCCTCTTAAAAAAATCTTGGCTTTATTTTTGAATAAGATTTCTTATATATATCATAAAATTAGAAACAATTTATATATTCTTCAATAAAATGAATTTAATGGAGAAATGCTGACGATACTATGAAGTAGAAAGTGCTAAATGATTCTACGTATATTTGGTTTGGTGTTTTAAAGTCTGATCTCAATAAATGTGAATTTTATTAATAAATAATAAACTGGAAGGCACTCAATATTTGAAACATTCAAATCTCAATTTTTTAAATGAATTAAAAAATTGAACTTTCAAAGAAAAATTGCGATACTCTGATATATTTCGTAATGCTACTAAAGTATAACAACATAATATATGCATCTGTATGTATGAATTAATGTACACATATTATAATTAGATGTTAAAATAATATATATATATATATATATATATATATATATATATATAATTTAACATTCCTTCCTCATATTTTAAATAATATCGCGCATTACATGTAATCATAAACTGAAGTAAAGTTATCAATTATTTTAAAATGATTTTATAACATGATGTTATTAAATTTTAATGAATATATGATTATATACTTAGTTGTGTGTGTTAACATAATTTATAATTAACCCTATAAACTAGATAGAAGGGGTTGTTTTTTAAATTTTTCAATTTCAACCATTTTGAGCAGTGTGTCTTGTTTTGTCATGACTAACAATCGAATTAAAGAATCAGTTGCTTGTTTTCTTTATCAAAAACTTTTTCAAATGTTCTTTTAGGATAAGAGACGGAAAAAAAAAATTTTTTTCCATTTCAAAATAAAGTGCAAGTGGTCTCAAAAATCAGATCCCACATTGAATTCACTATTTTTCCAGAAAGGCTCTCTAGTACCCACTACTATGACACGTGACAGAAAACCTGAATAAACTGATAAGATACGGATGTATCTTTTTTGAAGAAATAATCTTTGAATAGAAAGAGAAATTCAAGAAAAGAGAAGGAAATTTTTTTCGTCCATCTCTCCAAACTGAGAGGACAAACAATTAAAATATCATTTTTAGCGAACTTTGTAAACCGATTTTCCATCAAGGTCTAGAACTAGAAGGATCATTCTAAAGTGTTGGATAGAAGGGAGGGAGGAAAAAGTGTGGAAAGGGGCTTCTCTTTTCTCTTTCTTCTCTGCGTCATGTTTTGGAGAATGCCCCAAGCTCTTCTTCCTAAAGTGAATACGGGCAAGTGCTTGGGAGCATGCATGCCAAACAAACATTGATATAAAAGCTCGGAGGTAGGAGGAGGTTTCTAATCAAAACATCGTCTCCAAAGTTGTAATGAGATGCAAGTCAAGGAATGTAGAGCTAGCACCCCGGGGCTTAAAGTGCAATGACGCTATGTTTTGGCAGGCTATCATTATTTTGGCGATGTAAGTTTTCTTTTGGGATGGGAATGTCTTTCCAACTATGGGAACTCAATCTTATGAACCTAATTAAGTGCTAAAAAGACCACAAAAAGTTAATTTCTATTTTAAACTCTTAAATTTTCGACTGAATCAGAACTAGTAAAAAAATTAAGTTAATTTTATTGAACTTTAAAGATGAAGAAGAGGTGGTTTGTGAAAAATGTTTTACAATTTAAAGGTTATTGTTCGTACGAATTGGAAATTTTTATTGAAATGTTTTATGAGAGAAATTGGATTTCCTAAAGTCTTCAATACAAATCACTATTATCCAAGTAAAAGCCAACAAAAACGAAATATTTATAAAATGTTATCTAAATTAGACTGAAATAATAATTAAAAATGTTTTTTCACAATACATATGATAATAAATCTTTACATTATTTAAAAATAAAAATAAGAAATAGTTCTCACAAATAGAGAGAATTCTCATGAAATAACAAATAATAATATGAATAGTCATAACAAAATAATGTATGTACTATTCAGTGTACAATAAAATAATATACGCACAATTCAATAAAATACTAGACATAAGATGTTATTGCTCTTTTGTATAAGGGAAAAGGATCAATTTATTTTCTTTTTAATTAATCTGTGTTTCGCTGTTCCCCAAAATATTGGAAAATTTTTAAGTTTAATTCCTTAATTTCAAACTTCATAAAAATATAAATAAGAAAATTGAATTTTGAAGAATTTTCTTTAACAGGTATCAAAATTTTAATTATGAATCATTTTGAATATATCATACATACTACATATATATGGAAATTCCTTTTTTCTTTATGAAATTCTTCAGTTTAACGTAACCAAATATTTGTATATTTAAGCTTTTTAATTTATCAATGAATATCATTTAAGATGAATAATATTAATATACTATATCTTCTCAACTATTTTAAAGATGAATTATCGAAAGTAATTTTAAATTAAAAATGAAATATTTAGCAAAAACAATTCACACGTATATAAATAGCGTGGATTCTATATTCACAATTATGCTTTATTAGATATTCAACTTACTTATCAAGCAATACAAATTATTAAGAGGTCACTACAATTGCTAAGTGAGAAATTCACGGTGAAGGAAATCATTTTTAATCCCTATGTATATTTCTTTCTCCATATAAATAGTAATACTAATTTCTGGTTCATTTTTTTTCCATAACTCATAATCTCTTGATTATTTTTCAGAGAATTATCACTGTACTATTATTTTTGCTTTGTGCAATACAATGAATAATTTATCACTTACTCATCCAATGACTACTGATTTAAATCCTAAAGTATATCAATAATCTTTTCGATCGTATCTAAAAAGTTTCTCCTTTTTTTTTTCACATTATTGACCCTATTTTATCTTTTATTGTTAAAATGTGTAATATAAAAATGATCGACATACTTATTATACAAATACACTATATCGTACAAAATATCGGTATCTGTAATCTGTAAGTATAGCTATATATTACAAAAATACAGTGATAAAAACTTAAAAATGCGTTACTTTTTTCAAAACCGGGTGATTTTTTTAGCCTTTAACTTGATTTTTTCTTCAATTCACAAACTTGGTTACATTTCTTGAGTTAACTCTAATTAAATTAATCAAATTTCTGAGTTCAGTTATTCAGAATATCAAGACAAATAAATAAAAATTTTCAATTTATATTCCCTTAGAAGTTTACAACCATTTGCTTACTTCCCAGCTGCATTATGAATACTCATATTGATATTTCATCATAGTTTTGCATGTTTTTGTCAGAATTCTGGAGTAACTAACTTAGTTCGATCATTTTTACATAATAAAGAACCCTTTCATAGTAAAGTAAATTGTTTTATATTTAAAACTGTTCCTGAGTGGGGCAAAAATGTTTCACTTTTTCTAAATGAAATTGGATATAACAGTTCCAGATAGAAACACCGTTGCAATAAAAGATTAAATCATAAAAACAAGCAAAAGTTTCCTGCATTTGAGATAAAAATGTATTCAAGTCACAAACGCTTAATGTAATGTTGCGACTTTTATATTAATTAATAATTAGCTTGGGGAAAAAGAAATCCATTATTTTTACGTGAACTTTTTGTAACTTCTTTCAGATTCGCTTTGTAAAAAGGTTTAAAACAGTTTTCATGTAGATTTTTAGGTCTTGTACGAAGCTAAGACTGCTGACATGCTGTCAAGTTTGATAATTTTTGATATTTTATACACATTCTCGACGATGTTGTATCCATGCGAGGTGCATCTTTAGCATCCAAATACCCAAACAGAATCGACGAAACCAAAATTGTGCGTAACTGGTAGTTACAGTCATACATAGGACGATAAACACCTTTCACAATTTTAGCCACCTGGTTAGCATTTTCGCCATTATAAAAGAAAAAATAAAATGTATCGAATTTTCTGTTTGTTGTCTTCTATTTTTAAAACCTTGTACTCATAACTGAATTAATCAAACAAAATACCGCAAGAGAATATTTTAGTGTCAAATGTCACCTTTCCAATGAGCAGAAATTTGAAATTGTTTGATAGATACCTCACGAGATAGCGATCACTACAGATGTCTACCGAAAAATTAATGGATAACTTTTTCCCCAAACTAATATGATATTGTTTTGTCCGTCTGCAATAACTATGGGCTGCTTTTCTCAATGCTGCACAGTAGTAGGTGCATTCTAAGTATTATAAATGCGTATGGAGCAATTTGTTATAATAACTCAAGTAAACGCATCAAGATAAATATTATAGTTTTATTTTCAGATATTAACTGAAATTCTTTTAGTCATAGCTTTTGGTGTTAATTAATTATTTTATTTCACTTAAAATTGAAAATACTCATTTCCTTTTAATCATTAATAACTATTTTCTAGATAATGTTTTGAATTTATATTTTCAAACAAAATCTAAACATTGTTGTTCTTTACATATATAAATTGTCATAAATAAACCACAATTCAAATTTCATGAATTTTAAAGTTTATTACATTTAATTCAGCTTAGTAGCAATAATGTCCACTTATATAATACATATCTGTCAAGCTCTATTCGCATACATACTTAATCATAAATATACTTATAAGTATGTATGTGTGTGATTGAGAAAGAGATAAGATAGGCTATATATATATATATATATATATATATATATATATATATATATATAT
>JAPDSC010057006.1:0-10588 GCA_026290005.1 Latrodectus geometricus | reverse complement strand
TAAAAGTTAATTTAAAATATACTCATAAATGTCGATAAATTTAAAATAAAATGTACAGAAAATTCTTGGAGTTGATTAATATTTCATGCAAGCAAACTTAACTTATCAAAAGTTAATTACATGTGTGCTATGAGTGGAAAAATGAAGATTACCCTGCATATCAAGATATTATTTTCAGAAAAATGCGATTTAAAAATTGAACTTAATGATGACATATTTGGCTACAAATTCCTATTTCTCAAAACTACTCATTTAGAATTGATTTTTGTTTTCTTTTTTAAAAGCTCTTCTGTGTATACGTGTGTGTTTCTAATTAAAATTTTCCTGCAGTATATCATAGAGAAATATTTTGTTACAGAATTTTTAACGTATGCTTGAAATATACACATATTCATGAAAAGTAAACTTTTACTTTTCTATAAATCATTCTTTTTGAATAAATGTTAAGCATTTAACATTTCTTTGAATAAAAAATGTGTTTATCTTAATATTTTTATAAGAAAACTGTTAATTTACTTAATTTGTATATATATAGAGATAGAAAACTAATTGTTTTGTATAAATTTAAATAATAACTTATGTGAGATTTTTGACTAGTTGAATAATAACTTATGCACTCAAATGAATTAATTATAAATAAATGATGTAAAATGATAATTCTGTTTTACTGTCAAATAATTTTTACAGCTGATCACGTTATAAGATTGAGAAATACAAATTATTTTTACAATCAATTTAATTTTGTACCTATTTTATTATAATCTATGTCTCTTTCACCTTAATAAAGGATATGGTGTCTCTTTGAGATCAAAAATGTAATTAAACTGTCACATATCAATAAGTGATCTATTTAGAAGGTTGTTTCATCCTTATGTAGTGTGATTAACAACAGTTCATTTATGCAAATTAATTCTGGTATGAAACAATTAATTGTACGTAACCTGATTTTCGTAATTTTAAAAACTTTTCACTAAAAGTGAAATAATTTTTTATTTATTTCAGTTTTTGACTTCTCTTATAATATCTCATCAATATAAGATTTTTCTCTCCCTTTTAATACCTTTAACCCTAAACTTTGTAAAGAAGTCATTCTGTTAGACAATATATTATGAAAATTTTTGTTTTATAATGTGAGAAAAATTTCTGAATACGAATTAAAAAAGTTTTTATAATATGAGAAGTTTTATGTCTAACATGAATCTTCATGCATAAAAATAAAAGTTCTTACATATACATAGACCATAATATTTGGATTCTTTATAAAAATTCATGATTACATCATAAATGGCTGAAATTCAGTTTTGAAATCTGGCAATATTTCCAAAGAGCAATATTATAAACTAATATATATGCTATTAAGGAAAAATATTATAACATATTAATGGTTTAAGTATAAGATATAAAAAAATCATATAGTGATGTTTACAAACTTAAAGGTATAAACACCTTGAGTTATATTTTCAACATTTTTGAAAATACGAGTGCTCTTTCTTACTTTCAAAATGATTTTCTCCTACAAAAATTCTTTTGTTATATTTAACATGTCTATTATATTTTGAACTGATTTTTTGTTGCATCTGCATAAATTTTGAACTTATAGACAAAAAAGGAATGCTTTTAGTAAACTGTGAAGAAAGGACTTAAGAATAAAGTAAAAATTTATTGGCTAAATAGACCAAAAGTGTCATGATACCGTTTAAATCTGCAATTTCACTCAAGGATATTTCTTTATTATTTTTATTTACTTAAGTTGCAAAATTTTATTCTAATATAAAATAATAATTTACTATTCTTTATTTATTAGAACTTTTTAGATGATTAGCAACTATATTAAAATTATTTTCCATACTTTTTTCAGCGAATGATAAATTAATTAATATTTTTATGAATTAAATCTCTTATTAACAATATGACAGATGGCAGTCTATTAATCGGTTTTTATAAATTTACCTCCAATAGTTTCTTTTGGTGACATAATACTATAATATTCTTAACTCCATAAAATACATGTTTACTTAGATTACATGTTTGAGATCTATATAAATAAATAAATACATGAATAAATAATTAAATATCTTTATTTACCAACAGATCAGAAATAATCATCACCAAGAAAATCAAGAATTAAGTAACGAATAAAAATAACAAGTAAGGAAAAAGATACTCTTTACAATAAAGATTACCATTTACTGAACAGCCAATTTTGTAATATGAAGGCCACAATAATTTTATCTCACTGTTGGTAACCTTTTGAATATCTTGTAGAAGTGTTTGCTTTTTCTAAATTTTCTCTTATAGATATCATCTGAAAAAAGAGAATAAATTGAAATATGTAATGTTTGATCAGCATTTAAAAATCAATTACTAAAATACAGAATGTTTGGTTATTTAAAACTGCAATCAATACTCCTTTAAATTATAGTCAATCTTACGAGAATCATAAATCTTATACCTGAGCAATGTTTCGTGATTTTATGTTTCGGTTTTTCTTATTTGGGCATATTTTTACTTAAAAAAAATCACATGAATGCAATATCTAACTAGTATTCTTGGTAAGAAGTAAGGATTCAAAAATTTGAATGAAAAAGAGTAGACTGAAAATTTTCTCTTCATAAAGAGTAAAAGGATTCCGTATTAAATGCAATAGAAAACAATTTTTTAATTTATTTTACAGATAATTGAATGTAGCTCATTACATTAATTTCTGAATATTCATAAAAGAGAACTACTCACCTAAACATCATTTGGTTACATTGAAAAAGATAAAGTTTTCCTGAAACTAAAGAAATTTTATTTGCTGCTTTTATAGTGACCAAGGTAATAATGAATGAAGGTGTACGAAAAGGCATATCTGTCCATGTAAAAAGAATGCTTATAGAATTTGATCTTTGAAATTTTCTTTGGGAATAATCTTGCAAGAACATCTGTTGCAAAACTTTTTCTGTTTGGTAGTTCATTAAGGTAAGATTTTCTTAGTTCTCATTCGCTTTCTGATGGAAAACTATGAATTTCTTATTAACAACATCGATAAATTTGCTAGTTGCAATAAAAAACATCCTCTAAGTCTTATATTGTTTATCATTAGCAGTTATGATCCTAAGAAGAGAGAATAGTACTTTAAAAACATTTATCATGTTACACAGAACACTGAATGTAGAAATAAAATATTCAGTGTTTTCATGAGATTTGTTGTTTGCTCTACAGTCACAAACTCTGAACACGAATTTCAATTGAACCAAGACACTAGAATTTAAAGTGGGTATAGAAGTAGTAGTAAGTAGATATAGAAATAGTAGTAGATAAGTAGCTTTTAAAGTAGATACGGAATCCACATACTATTTAACTGAAAAAAAATTCACAATGATAAAAGTTGGCACACTCAAGAAATATATACTTCACTGAGCTTTAAAAGCATATAAGTATGTGAATTTTTTGGAAAATTTTTGCATGAACGAAGTTTCAACAACCAGAACACCACGACTACTTTTTTGATTTGCAAGTGCAAAATAGCGCTTCTTATTTTACCATTTGAATCTATTACAGATTTAAAATGCATGTCAAAGAAAATTAATACAATCAAGCATAACTAAAATAAAACTTGTGGTTTTTATTTGTAATCCAAAAAGAAGAGGAACCTGACTGTAGTGTCAAAACGACTTAAGATTTACAGCAAGTAAGTATAATGTGTTGAGGAAATTTAATATTGAACCCGTAGCTGATAGTTTATTAGTCATGTAATTCAAGTCTTTTTTATATGTATCATAATTAAGTTAAAGAAGAAAATGGAAAAGTTTTATGAAAAAAAGAATTTCTACAAGGAAACACGTTATACAGTTTTGCAATCAAATTAATCAATAAAGAGACTTATTTCTAAGGTGAAATAGTATTTATATTTGACTCGAGTCACATTGCTTTAGTGCCAGTCTCTCTAGTAAAAAAATGTACTCGTAATTCACATGAAATTAAACATTGTCAAACTGAAGTTTCTACAGTAATAGGGAAATGTTAACAGACTACTTAGTATATATAAAAAACATTAACAGGATGATTTTTCCGCCGCATTAAATATTAAATTCGCAATTTTCTGATTATAAGGTGGTCGCTTTTATCAATTCATGTTCAACAAAACAACAAAAGCGTGAAAAATACCGCTTAATGTAAATAAAGTGATATCTAGGAGGTGTCATAAGGTACGAAATAATTTACCCCTTAATTTCCATGTATTCTCTTCATGACTGCAGAATCATCAATTCATATATATGCAAAATAATTTAAACATGCAGTTCAAATTGTACATCGTAGTTAAGTATAACTAAATTTTTTTTAAAAACTGAAAATTTTTAAGGAATTTAAATTTTTTAAATAAATATAACATTTAACATCACATAAATAAGTTATTTTTTATGTGATGCTAAATGCTCTATTTATATTATTGATCTTCGTTACGTGACTAAATGTCTTATAAAATACTTTTTATTGGTGTGAACTTTATTCTAGTGTAAAATAAAACAACTATGAGTACAGTTAGAACTTATACCATAGTTGTGAAGTGGATTATGATATAATGACAGATATATGATGTCCTAAATTAACCATATAAAAAATAAATACAAACTACAGAAATATTATTTATTTCAATAATAAGTATTCGAAAAGAGAGCAAATATTTTTTATTAATTAATTTGACCCTTTCTCAATAAAACATTTATTATATATTTAAATTAATAATCATCGCATCTTTTTTTACCTTAGAACAAGAATAATTTTTTTAAAACACATATGAGAGCATGTGTTTTAATAAAATTATTCAAGTGATATAAATTCTCTCGTAGACTTTAAAATTCTATATTGCATTGAAAACTATAAATGTCATGATATTAATTAATCAAATGAATTTAACCAATTATGGATACTAAAGTTATTTCTTTGAAATATGTAATTTTATTATTTTCTTTTTTAAATATTTTTCAATAAGCGATTTCGCACATAAAATTTGTAGTTTTATTTATAAGAATTATACTTTCTAGATTATTTCTTTTGAGCTCATATGAAAGTTTGTATCCTAATTATAAGTATTTTAATTTTGTTATTGTGATCAGTATCTTAAAGTGAGCTTAGTCTTTTAATGTAAAATTCTACTTTTTTTACCATTTTCAATTTTTTCCACCAATCTACATGAAATATGAGGATTTCAAAAATGCTGTGATAGCGTTCTAATTGCTTCAATCTTCTTAGGAAGTTTTATCATCACAACGAGATTCCACCATTGCATGTAATATGAAAAAAAAAAAAAAAAAAAATCCGGCCTCATGACTAACTTCTAAGTAAATGACGTAGATTAAATCCCATTTGAATTTATCCTCTACGTAGGCGGTCTCTCTGCAGAAAGATTTCGTGTAACTAAAAGTGCGCCCACGGACTGCTGGAGGGTGAGAGATAAATTCTGAATGCAGATCTTTCCCTCCATTCTGCTCTCTAGGTACGTATAAATATATGAATGTGGAGCCTGTCTGCAAGGGTTACAGGACCAGGGGCACTAATCAGAACCTTGCTGCATTTCCCGACGCCTCAGGCTAACTCTACTCTTGTGAACAAATGGTTGTGAATTGAGAGACTGGGCAGACTGAAAGCCTTCAGGCCGTAACAGCAGCTTCTTGCAACTCAAACGCCTCGGGCTCTACACCCTGGCACCACGCTGGAACACACGCTCCGAACAGGGTTGCTAGGCCCTTCAGAAGAAATGCGCCAATTTGGCTCTCTCCATAGGGTGCACTAAATCCATGAAATAGATAATAGCAATAACAAATTATTCTTCTTCCACTTTTTTTTTCTTTTTGGCAAACATGAAAGTGGAGTTTCAAAAAATGTTATTCGCTAAAACTTAGCCCGCATAAGTTGAGTTTATATACGTAGATATTTTCTCCGTTTCTTTGAGATAAGTGTTGCTTTGTAAAGATTATAAGTAATTTTTTTTTTCATTGTGATACATTATATTCATAAAATGTTTTGTTCTTTATTTATAACTTTTTAAATATATTTTAGCTATCCAGTAATAGTTATACAGTATTTCTTTAAGATTTATAGAATACCTATTTTCGGAGAGATAATAAAATTCAGAATTGCAAATAATGCAATTTATTATATAGTACCAATGAGAGTTGTATGCTTTAACGATATATGTAGCAAGCTTTTATACGTTATTTGCTTTTATTCATTTCAAAACTATTATTTAATAATATGTATACGTAAAAAGGAAAAATTGTTATACTTATGTTGTTATGAATTAGAGTTATTTAAATTTAAATAAAAAATTAATATAATAGAGTGAAATATTTTAAAGTTGCTGTACCAAATATTTAAATATGGATATTTTCAACAAATAATTGAGTATATATGCATTGTTATCCAAAATGCCAAAACATGTAGCTGTTAAATTGAAAATTTATATAACTTAGAAAATAGCTAAAAAAAATTCCATAAGTTGGAGAGAAATCTAATGCAATGAAATTTTCTAGTAACCAACTCCATACAACGTACTCAAAGAAAAGAACACTCCTGTGGGAAAGAAGCTCTTTTTGTAGTTCAATTGACCAAATTCATAGATTAAATAAATATGCGCAAAAATACTTAAGCAAATATATCTTTAAAAGATTGTAACATTGATTTCACTGAATTAATAGGTAAAATAATGACACAAAAATGAAATTGTAAACGAGAAAAAGTTGATGAAAAACTATTTTGCATTACTACAAATAATAATTTTTATTTATATTAAGTAATTGCATAGAATTAGTTTTACAAGAAGCATGCACGATAAAATATATAGTTTGGCGCATTCACATTTCAACTTAATTTCTGAAAGCGAACGTGAAATCACTTAACTTACAACGTTTAAGAGAGCTTTCGCAAAATTAAATGTTGGAGAAAGTATAAATCAAGAAATACAATAAAATGCATGATTAGTTGATGATTTATAAATATCGTCTCTGTAAAAAAAACAAAAAAAAAAAAAAAAAAAAAAAAAAAGCTATTTGCCTTTTTTTTATTTTTAAAAGAAACAATAGGTAATTTGTTTTATTTACTGGTCAATGGGCATTCACACATTACAGCTTATTAGACCGGGATTACAACTTACAGCGGATTCCTGGCCTTTACACTCATCCAGGATCGAGATGAGACACGAACCCATGAAATGCTTAACCGATGGGCAGTGCGTTAACCATTCGACTGTCACTTAGGCAAAAAATGGATGTATGAGGTTTGTTATGAAAGCTGCTATAAAAGGCTTTATTAATATGTCTTATTCACTATTCAATAAGATATTTTAAATGTAATTTAAAATACGTGCTTTGTATATTTTGTGGTAAATTTAATGAACGAAATAGAAATTCAGGTTTTTATTATAATACACTTTATCACTGAAATATTTGTTTTTATTTTTATACCAATTAACGCATTAAGAAACATTGCTTAAGGTAGTGGAATTATATAATTTTCTAATTATGTGGTATGTACTTTATGAATAAAATTTTGAAATTTTCAACTTTTAAAGAAAATTATTTTTCTATACCTAAATAACAAAAACTTTTTGAAAATTAATAACTACTAACACGCTCACTATTTTAATCATTTTGAAATTAATTGTAATCTTATTCTTCTCTTTATTTTAAAAAATAAAATATTTATAAAACAAATAAAAATTTATGTAACGTCTTATAATTTTGCATTTCTTCATCGTTTATACAAACTATATTTAAGCTTAGCAGTGATTAATTTTCTTTTACATTGTATGATTACAACAAATAGTTGAAGTAGCTTCTACCATATTTTGAATTTATATATTTCGAAGAATAATATCTAAAAAGTGCACATATTAGCAATATGTTATCAAGTAAGCTACTTTCGCACCTAGTTTGTAACTAAAACATGGTTAGTTTACAAAATAACTTTGCATAATGCATTAATTAATCTTCATTTTTCTGAATAATTATTTATAATTATTAAAAACTATTACAAAAAAATTCTTTTTGTTTAAACTTATTTATTTTGATATATTTAAATGTTAAATTTATTTTAACATTTTTCAAAATAATATCTTATTATAATAACGAAAAGCATTTGATATAAAAAAATATTTATTAAGTATAATACATATGGAAACATAGGCTCAGATAATTAATGACTATCAAAGTATTTTTCAATCTGTATCAATAATATGCTAAAAGAAAACAAAATAAGTATGGAGGGAAAATAACAGGATTTGATAACTGACTTTAATAAGATGAAAAATAATTATTGCTAAATTCTGCAAATCAGCTTATTAAAAAATGACTCAATGTTTTAATTTTTATGTTACATTTTAATGTTACATTTATTTTTATTTACTTCATTTTCTACACTTATGAATTCATATATTATAATAAATTCATAACCATATTTTTATTTCATTTTGTACATTAATGATTATATTACTCAAAAAATGTATTGAGTGCTTCACCAATCTATATAGATCTAAGAAAGAACAAATAGATATTTTTGTACAGTGTAGTAAATTTAACTATTATTAAAAGCAAGCTTGTTGAATTTCATAATTATATGAAAAAATGTGGAAAATAAAATAAAATTAAAAAAGAAATAAGTGATTAGTAACTTTTTTTAAGGAAAATTTAGAAAGCTTTTTCGAACTGAGCGTGAACGGAGAGAACCTTTTAACTTCCTCCTAAAATATCAGGTAAGCTAGCCATCGCGTTTCTTTAATAGCATAAAATTTAATAGATAATTTTCTTTCAAGTAAAAAATTATGAGCGTCATGAAACGTTTTAATCCAGGTGACCTTTGTATGAAATTCAACACTTTCATTTCATAGTATTTCCTTGTATAAATAAGGGGATAATAATTATAAACTAATGAAGAATTAAATAAGTTCTCTAAAAAATGAGCGAATAATTATGAGATAAATTTTACTATTGAACTGAACTTATTTAGTTATCGAACTTATGCTGCATTAACCTGCAAATGGCAAATCCAATTGCTCATACAATTTGCATTTCTCTTCAAGTGTCATTAATTTTTATCTTTGTAAATATTTCGAAATCATTTTTATATTTGTTTTTTGCTATATTTCTGTGAAATATTTAAATTTTAACTTATTTTTCAGAAAAGTGCATCTCAGCAATTATTTCTGTTATTGGGTGTTACCCTGAGGATGTAATTGTGCAGTAATACGTCTCCCCAAAGTATCCCACAAATGTTCCATGGAATTTAAAACAATAGAGTACGCTGGCCAATCCATTCGAGTGACATCTTTTACTTTCCCAGTAACTGCTGAAAGACAGGCGTCAATTGTGGCCGTGCATTGTCTTCCATAAAAACGAAGTCAGCTTTAATGGCACCTCGGAACACACGCACATAAGAAATAAATGATCTCCTTACATTGGTTATAGAATCTCTGTCAAAAACACGTAGTTCAGTTTTCCAGTTTAGCATAATACCTCCCCAGACGAAAACTTCAGGATCACCGTATAGTATCATGATGTTACTGAGATGAAACAATTCCCCGAATTTTCTCCAAATCAACTGGCGTTGAAAATCCTTTGGCATTGTAACGATTCTCATCATAAAAAGATGCACGACTATATTGTTAATATGTCCAGTTTTTGGATGAATTGCACCCATTTAAACGATGGAAACAATGATCAACTTTCAAACAGATGCAGCGTAAAGTACGTTCTTTGTGAAGGTATATGGACACAGTAAACCACAACACTTGTCACCCCATATCTGTTCACAATTGTTAAGCAATGTCACTGATTAGTTCTGGCATTCTTTTGTATGCAAGACGATATATTGGTTATTCACTAAAGTTGTCTTTCTTGGGTGGCCATCACTAACATTTAAACATTTGTACATATAATTTGGAATGCTTCCAAGAGGATTTCAGAAAACTTTTGTTGATTTCAAAAACTTCTGTGGCGCTCGTTTTCCTCCTCCAGCTTTCTAATAATTCTTCCACGTGGGAAGTTTCCCAGATGATTTCTTTTAGTCACATTAGACGAAAAAACTCACATTCTACGAATACTTTTAATTGCGTCTCTATCCTTACTTATAGCGTAGTCTTGAACTGGAGAAACTAAGTTCATTCGTTTCGCGTACGCTCATGTCACCTGTGACATGAATGAACCCATTTAGCTCAGTTAACCCAGTTTATCCCATTTCGCTCAGTTCACCCAATTTAAGAGGGGCCTCATTATTGGCTTGAAAACCGCAGACTGGCAGACGCACCGTGTTGTTCACCCGGTCGATCATTCGGAATATGCCTTCAGAACATGTTGGAAGCAGAAAATAAGAAATGGTACCCACGTGTGGCGTACCGGGTCGTGGGTGACCAGGTAAATTACGAGGTGAGAGGATCAAAGGATCGTGCAGCCAACTCTCGTGAATCCAGTAGTGATATGTTCCACCTTACACGCAGATGTATGGGTGTCATTTGTTCTACAAACCAATTCCAGGTGCCTTGTTGAAACGAATCTGTAATTAAAGTGCCCATTTTGAAAATTGCTTTTAACACTGCAACATCAAAAATTCCGTC
>JAPDSC010057005.1:0-60083 GCA_026290005.1 Latrodectus geometricus | reverse complement strand
GCCACTGATTGAAGAAGAAAAGGTTATTGAACATTCATTTTATGAAAACTGAGTGAAGGAGCTTACCTTGACGAGCAGGGCGTACCCCCCTTTGTCGGTGGTGTGGTTGCCACCCTCCCTGAAGGCTGGGTACTCCCAGTCGAGGTCGATGCCGTCGAAGCCATGCTCCCGCAGGAAGGCCATCACGCTGTCGATGAAGACCCGACGCCGCTGCTCGGACTCCACCAGCTTCGAGAACCGCTTCGACCCTTCGTTCCAGCCCCCCACGGCGATCATTGTCTTCAGGTTTGGATTGTAGGCCTTCAGACTCACGAAGCTTCTGTAGTTACCTTGGAAAAGCAATTGTCATCAGTTTTACATTTTGGAACGCATTTCAAACAGTGCACACAGAAAAATACGCATATGCATTCACACGCATCAAAGCATAAATAGAAATATTACGTAAATACATAAATGAATAATCAAGTATAAAAAAAGTTTAGCAATTTACCCAGGGTGAAGGCAGTTAAAAGTAGGATTGTCAAAATGTTACAAAATTTAAAAATCGAGTTATACAAGAAGTGTTCACTATATTGGACCATTGTAGTCAACATACCTTGATGAAGACCACATTGGTACTCACAAGAAATCAGTTATTTTGCAGTATTTCGATTTTCTTTTATTGCAAGATAAAACTTCATTTTTTATAGTTATTCACTTTGTTTTTATTCATATTTGTATTTATACCGTTACAAAATCTGATATCAATTATCGAATAGGGTCCACCTACCTTGCTCAATGTCATTGTAAGGATCAAAGGGTTGTATGGTATACTCTTCCGAAAGGGAGGCGAAGGCGTAGATGACATGTGTGCACAGGTAAGGGTTGATGTTCTCTGGGGTGAACTTGGCAAGGCCAGGTCTGTAGACGGCCCAATTAGAATAATAGCACACCAACTTCGCTTCTCTGCTTTCGCCCTTATCCAGTTCATCTGAAACAAATGTTACCAAAATAAGTTAACATGATTTGGATTCAAAATTGATTTGCAAATAGAAAATGTGCCTGTTATTTTATTGATAAATTTATTATCTATCAAAATTTAACTGGGATTGTAAACACTTACATTTACTTCATTATAATTGGGGTTTTCCCTAAAATAGAAGCTGGCTTAGTTCTCAATTTCATTGATGCTTTTTAAATAATGTGCAATAACAATAATATCTATAATTTCCAAAATCATTATAAATTTGTTTGATATAGAGCCCTGTATATGTACGGACATACCAAGTCACATGTTGTGTATCTGTAGAATGACTGACTGAATTAGTAGTGAATATAATATATTTGTTTTACATTTCGAACACAGTCTGAGTTGTTCAGAAGAGTCTTTCTTTCTTTCATTTGACACATGAGAAAGAAAGGTAAAATGATAAGTGTGGAAGTTTTACAAAATAGGTAGAACTGTTGAAAAAGAAATTAACTGTAAGTCATTGGAAAAAAGAAAGCTTAAAAATTTTAACAGAAAAAAATTACAAAAGTAGTTGAGATATTGTGTCAGCTGCAAGCCTCTAACTTCATCCAATAAACTAACGAAATCCTTGTAAAATCACGATGCTTCCACTTTTGAAATCCATAATATTTAGCAGCATTCTGAAGCACGTTGCTTGCCCTTTGTTAAATTCAGAATCGTAAAAGTTTGTGAGAAAGTCAGGATACAACTCGACTCACCTCAGAACATATCACAAAGCAACTGGGTACACCATTTTAATCGCCCCCTTATACCAGGATGGGAAGACAGAGGAAAACAAATTCATGATATATGGGCTCATATATTCTATTACTATGCAAAGTTTTGCGACAATAATACAGGTATGGTCTCAGCAATGTCTGCTGCAATATAAATGACACACGCGTGAAAACCACACAGTTTTGCCCATATACAACTGGAATATATTAGTTCTCCATGGAAATCGCAATTCTAGGAAAATCGGAGACAGATCTTCGACTGTTTTTCCAATTCGAAACTATTTTTAAAATATTGAAATAAAAGAATGATGCACGTCTTCTGTCAACAAGTGAAAACGGAGATCCTACTACGATGCATCTGACATAAGCCAATACCTTGAAATTTGCAATCAACTTTTGCCTTTTACATACTATAGGACATATTTGTTTCCAAGGCAAATCATACCAAATCTTATTATGTCTTTTACCCATACTTAATGCAATTCCGGTAACTATATGCAAACAAAACTGGCTTTTTTATATATGATTGTTTTATTTCTTCATATTTATCGACACGAAATTGTAATATCTTGTTGTTAACTTATCTGCATTCTTCCATCTTATCTTTGCAAAGAATTGCAAATAAACAACTTCAAATTGCTTTCTTTAAATTACCATTGTTTTTTGAATGCATACATTGTATAAATGAATATACGTTGTATGAATAAATTAATTTAGCATTTAACTCCATATAAGAAAGAAATTATTTTTTTTTAATTTTTTGCAACACTTAGTTATATATGTTTATAAGCTCTATATGGGTAAACGCCCATCGTATATGCATTCTTCGAGAGAGAGGGAATATTATATATAGAGGTACCATGAATTTAGTGAATAGTATTAGGTAAGAATTTTTTCCCTGTTTAATATTCTTATCCTTTTTTATACTTGTAAATAATGGAAATTTAAACATTGTCAACAATTATTAAAAAAAGTGTATTCCCACGTATTTTAAATCCAGATATATCAAGCATTTTCTATTAGTAATTATTTTTTATATATTTATCATGACATATAAATTACACTATCAACATATATATAAAAGCTACAAATATATATATATATATATATAAGTTACTAGTTTAACTTACAGATGAGGGAAAAACTGATGACAAAGAATTTGAGATATTATGGATGCATTGTTGTATAAAAGTCATTTTTGTTCACCAACATGAGAAAAAATCATTCATCTCAGAAAATATAGTTAGGGCATACTATTAAAATATATAGGAAGTTCTGAATATGATACTTGTGCGACATCGTGGTGCTCATTATTTCATTGAGCTATTGGTGTTCAAAACTAGTTCTAAATATGTGTTGTAGTGTGAATGTCGTTAAAAAATAACAACTTTTCATGAAATATCGCTTCTTGCAAGCGATAAATAATGAAATGCCTCACAAACTGCAAAAGAATACACCCAATTTTGGATAAAAAGTATTCTTCGAATTTTATAATGGTCTCTCTGTTTCTGAGTCATGCCCAACCCACTAGGGTGTTACCAAGAAAACAAGTTGAAGCTGAATTTTGCTTTCATCAAACAACGATCATGAATCTAAAATTACGTCAGAGAAGATATGGGTAATTTTCTCTAAGTTCTGCACAACTAGTTCTATAATGATGGTATTAAGATGTAAAGTAGAAGTATTGGGTTATAAGGTAAGTAGTTTTGTTTTTCCCTCCTGGACCTGTTTTTTCTAGTAAAAACCAGCCGTTCTATGAATAAGGAATTATGTTACTACCAGGTTTAAAAGATATTGGATTAGATTTGACAATAAAATTCAATAAAACATTTCATTCATTTTCATAAACTCAACAAAATTATCTTCCGAACAGTATATATCATATATAATGTATATCATGCACACAACATAATATGTATTATATACAAAAGTTTTAATGCGCCAGAAAAATTTTTTGATTTTGCCCTTTATGTTTTTAAACGATGGAAATTAAACGTTTTTCAGTAATTATTTAAAAAAATGCATTCCCACTTATTTAAATTCAGACATGTTAAGCGTTTTTTATTTATAAGTAATTAATTTCTTGCCATATTTATGATGATATATGATTAGCCCTTTTAATATATAAAGTTACATAAAAGTAACCCAGCATTTAACTTAGGAGTGAGGGAAGAAACAAATGATCAATAATTTGAGATAAATATCTTATTTTTGAGATTATAACAATCATAAAGATCAATCCACTGCAGTGGGAATTATTTGAGCAAAATAAGCTTAAATCAGGGAAAAGGCAACATCAAGAAAGATTATGCTTATAATGAAAGATTATGCTTCCCTGATGTGTTACCTAATAGTAAGATTATACATCCATTTTTTTTTTAAATTTAGATAAATCTAGATGTATTAAACGTTATTTTTTATTGATTAATAATTCATTTTTGATATATTTATCATTGTATATGAATTGCAATTTTATTATATACATAAAAATTACATTGTGTTTAACTTACGGGTTGAGGAAAGAATCTAATGATCGATAATTTGTGATAAATACCTTTAAGATCAATCTATTGCAGAGGGAATTATTTGAGCTACATAAATGTAAGGCATGGAAAAGGCAATACATCAATGAAAAATTATGTATATAAGGCATCCATCAACTTATTACTTTAGGCTTTTACCTCTGTGCTTTGAGCTCTGCTGCGGTCTGTTTTGGGTTCCGTAACACAATTTCAGTAAACTTTCTTTTCTATAACAACATTTATTTTGTTAGTTGAAACTTTCTCATATCACTAGACAATGACCCTGTCTGTGAAAGTACCAGCTAGTGATCCTAATCAGAGCACTCATTGAAAGTTGTCCCCCAAATGGAAATCATACCGAAATAATCCGTTCCCAGAGGAGATTACAGCCTCATTTGAATTCCATGCATTGGCCTTCTGGATCATTAAATATGTATGCCGGGTTATCAATAAAAACACATCCCGGGGATCCTAAAACACTTTCTACAATTATACGCATCTTTCATCATTCGACTTTCTCTCCTTTGAGCGTCTTTAATTCATGGGTAGTGTGTTTTGGCTTATGAAATATTAAGTGCGGAGTATCACATATTCTAGTAATTAAGTAATCGTTTTCTGGAATCTTAATCTACATAATATCTTTATTCTATGTTTGCATCGTATTTTTGTTTGGTATAGAATTTTGAACAGGCCTTACGGAATGTTCTAAATTGAAGTCCTGAAAGTCAGATCAGGATGATGGTTTCTAATTAACTTAAAACAGTTGTTTTTGTTAAGTTTGTAATTAATTTAAACGGTAATAAACGGCAGGTTTACTTACTATAAAGTTGTTAATGCAGCGACGTAATTAAATTAAATGATTAACTCTGCTGCGGTACTCTGCTCGCTTCAAGAACGAAGACGCATGGTTTATAGTTTGGTAGAGTAAAAACTTTACACAATATTCCGAATTTTTTTTCATATATTTAATTTGTTCATATAATTAGAAAATTTAAATCTTATATTATTACATATTCAATTGTATATGAAAATAAACTGTCCTTACTCTTAAGTATACTGTTAAAGAAATAAGCATAAATCATAAGTAACTGCTTAACATATAATCTGATAAGTTAAATAATTTTTTACAATTTTCTCTTCAAAAACTACGAAATTTTCTATCAAATATCAATAAAATTTATGAAACATTTCTATCACAGATGAATTCATGAATATTTTAATTTACTATTCACTGAAAACTTTTATTGTTAGACAGTATAATTATTTATTAATTACTAATTATTTTTTCTGATATAAATAACCATTTTATTTATGAAAATTAGCATCATTTAAAAAAAATTGTGTAATATAGCTGACAAAGGTAATTATAGAGCAGTTAAGCTATCCCACAATACTTTTTCGAATAGTGGAAAATGTGTGTATATACATATAAATTTAAGATTACATTATAAAAATTTAAGATCACATTGATATCAACTCATTCTTCAATCACCATCAACAATTTATTAAGGATTTTAATTCCAAAATTCAAACATTGCTTTGGTAACAAATTAAATAATTCAATTATTAGCAACCCAACAAGCATGTGAATTCCAAACGTCGAACATTACATTGATATCGAAGAACGTGCTTAGTTGTTATTGTTGTTATATTAAATGAATAGGAATTTGAAAATTTAAACTATACATTGACCTTTAAATTATACTTTAGTCGGGTAAAAAGTTTATAAACGGTTACTCCCAGATTTTTTAGTGAATTTTTTAATGCTAAGCTAGGCGTAAAGACGTAAGTAACAAAATTGCCGCTCCAAAAGTCGAACGCATTACATTGATATCAATTACATACTTCAATCATAATTGAAAACTCAATATGCATTTGAATTTTAAATATTTATATTTGCATTAGCATAGAATTATTTTTCAATTATTTTTAACAAATCAATAAGCATTTATATTCCAGAAATCGAACACTACATTAGTATCAATCATTATTAGTAGCTCAATATGAATTTGAATCCTGAAAGTTTAATATTTTACTGGCATCGAACTATACCTAGCATTATTAGCGACTCAAGATACATTTAAATTCTAAAATATTTCTGGATTGTCTTCAAATTTCTTTTCTTCAATCCTTATAGCGATTCAATGCATTTGAATTTCCAAGAGTCGAATATTTCAGTGACATTAAGTCTTTAAATTTTCAAAAGTTGAACATTATATTATCATCCAATCATACACTTCAATTGTTATTGGTGATTGATTTAGCATTTGAATTCCAGGAGTTGAATGTAACAATGACACCGAATTACGTCTTTCAACCAGCGTCTAATAGTGCAGATTTAAACAGCAAAAATTTTCATACAGTTAAAATCAGCTTCTTGTGACTTCGGGCATCTTTCCCTTGACCCGCGGTCATCCGTTGGCTAAACTTAGTTCAGAGGGAAAATGAGGTTTGTAGGTCCATCTTGTCCTTTCTCCGATCAGACGAGCATTTTGGCGGAAGGCGGGAGAAAACTAGAGATTGGCGTCAAAGAATTCGCAGAATTGAGGTTGAAGATGCGGGAGAAAGTTGAGATCGTATGCGGCGATGGCTTATTTCGCGGTTTTTCACTCGGGACCGGGGAGGAATAACCTGACTGTGGGTCACGAGAAAACTCCATTCGAATTAACCTCAAAAGGTTAAATGTGCGATTGTGAGTGTATGTGATCTACCATTCGCATTAACTTTCTGAACTCACTTAGCTAAAAATGGAGCATCTGAAAATTAAAATTTAAATATGAAAACAATTTGAAGGTATGATTCGAATATTATTATTACTTAATTCTGCTGCAATAGATAATTCACTATATTCATCATTTTATTTAGCTTTATGATTCCTTGTCATTCTGAATTAAAAACAAAAATAATATTTTAGGAAAAGCTATCGATAGATCTATTCGACGAAATAGTTCCTAGGTCCGATTCCCAACAATGGTTATAGCGGTTTGGAAAATGCATTAAATAATAGGTCGTGATCTAGCTAACTATCGTTTTGGGAAGTTACAAACATCTCAACCTGTTACCCTCGTTGGAACTAATCCTAGACTTGAAATGAGCTTTACAACATAGTGGATGTGCACAATTTCATAATAAATAGTTATATATATATATATATATATATATATATATATATATATATATATATATATATATATAACAACTATATCCACCCGTCAGTTATTTATTTAATTATCCTTATAATTTAATAGTTTATTAATAAGAATGAATACTATTCTTTTAAATCAAATAAAAAAAATCATGTTTGAAATAAAAACAATTAAAAAGAGGTTATTGTATGGATAAAGAAAAACGTTGTGTCGTTTTTTTGATTAAGGAATAGAGGGTTCGATGCCTGATACAACTGAAGATCATCGTGCTGAGAAGGTCTAGAAACATTAAAAATTGCGTCGAATGTCCATTTTCTGGTTTAATTTGGAAATAAGAGTGTTAGCTCAGATGTCGGAATTCTTCGCTTGACCTTAGTTCAAACAAGCATCCAAAGTTGGTTTAAATTAAAGGCAAACAAAACGAGATATTTGATTGATTTTTAATGGCTTTGATCAATTGAAATAGTCACATGGAAACACCCTACAAAAAACTAATTAATTGGAAAATGGTATGATTACTTAAAAATTATAAATAACTTTTAAAGATCGAATTAAAATTGTATTATTCTGGGCCATTATAATGACTTTGAAATTATATAAATACAATACTAGATATAAGTGCTAATTTAACAACACAAGGGGGAAAAGTGTCATAGACCATATGGAAACCTATATTTAGGAGAAACTTTAGACAATTCGTTATGACTCCCATCGTATTTTGGATATTGATCATCAAAAAACATATCCTCCCACCAAAAAAAAATGTGTGTTCTTCTTAATTATGCTATTTAAAAGAATAGGACGTAATGGTAAGTTTCGTTTCTCTCTCAGTGAATCACCAGAATTGTTTTTGTAGTTTGAGTGATCCGATTTTTTTTCCTTGCTCATTCCGATTTTTCTTTTCAAGCTTTTTTTCTTTAAATGGATTCCGACGTAATATTTTCCCATCATGCAGATGCTACTATAACCTATACACAAAATGAGAGCATGGAATTCTGAAACAACTTCTTTTCTTTCCGATACGTCTGAACTATCATCAATCTTACTCTGTGTTAAGTATGCTTTTAAACATTTTTTGATGACTATCATAGTTTCGGAAAGAAACTCGGAGTGTTTTACATTAAAGCATTAAATTTAAGCAAGGAGTATTTAAGCATTAAATTGTTAGCAATGTGGCTTGTTTACTGATGCGGCTGTTACTTGCTCCTAAAATATAAAAGTATCAGATCTTGGTTTGTAAAATGTGTAGGAGAAATGACCAGGTTTAACATAAAATATCTTCAATAATGTAGGAACTCAAGGCTCCTTACATTTTACCTCCAGATAAAGAAATGACGATCTAATAGAATACTTAAATTCCAATTTACATCAAGATTTGCTTAATCTTTTAAATTCTCAGATTGTAAAGAATCATATTTCTAAGGCTTTACACTATGTTAAAGTTTGATCTTGTTCAAAGTTTGTTTGTTTTTGATTACAAAAGTATGCAAAAACAATCAAATTTTAAATTGTGTATATTTTATTCAATTTATTACTTTGTAATATTCTTTATGACATAGTGCGAGTAATGCATATGAATTTTTTTTAATGAACAAATATGAGCACTTTCGTGAACAATATTTCCCACCGATGAATTTCTATGATTGCATCTATTTTTGATAATTGTGTCTCGCATGTCATACGATATGGGACTTTGAGACTATGATGCTCAAATCAGTACTATTCACAGTTTAAGCTAGAGCGACGTTTCTGTGTAGTTTTTAGTTTTTCTTGTCATTTCTTTCAAGTACGGCATTTAATCTGATGTACCTCTGGAGCGGTGGGTCAAGTATTCGAGAGTCTTTTGCTTGGTCTCGATTTCATTTACCTCAAGATACTATACGGAGCAAAGATTGGCTGCTCATCAACGAAACTGGATGCAAAAAGATGAGAATCTAATACTATTTATTGGCAAGTCTGGTTCAGTTTGAAATAAACCTCATATTTTGTTTGAGAAAGATCACATTATACATGAGGTAGGTTGAAGCTATGAGCTGGTTTCAGTATAGGTACACATAATTTTTTCATTTTCATTGCAGGGATCTTGTTTTCACTTTCCTCAATACACCGGTATTCAAAAATGCATTGGAAAGAATGTGAAAAAGAGTTTTTTCTTCTACAATTATAACTACGTAATTCAGTAAAATTTTCAAACATTCCTTACTTTATTGTATTTTTTTTATCTGCACGTGAGATCTTGTGGCGCCAAAACGGCGTCTTGAAAAAAATTTGTAAATAGTAAACATCGTTTGAAAAATAGAAAACATCCTTATTTTTCCAAACCGCAGTTTGTCCCCGAAAGCTAGATACCACACATATTCTACTCGTTTACAAAAATTGGGATGTTTGGTCCTCTGGTATGAAATATTAAACTAAGTTATCGCAGAGCAAGTGCTGCTGCTCGAAAAAAACACACTCAAAACATCTGAATATAGCTCTTTCCAAATATCCTTAGGGATATCGCTTTTTCTTTTATCGAAAACCTTAATCTTCGGCACAATCCTCCAGATTTTCCTCCTTCCTGCATTCTGAGAAGGAAGTCCATTTAGACACTGAAACCATGTCGTCTGGATAATTGCTTACTTTCCAAAAGAAAGTGTCTCTTTTTATGTGTCCTTGACACTGGGCGCCGCCCTTTCCTCGCACAAAACATCCCGAAGCTTTGGAATTTAGATTACTGACCCATTAAAAGAATGAAAATGGTTGATTTCGCTTTTTATCGACACCCTTCTTTATTACCACCAAACGGAAAAATAAGCGGATGTTAAAGCAGCTGTTCAGTATATACTATTTATTACAGCAGTGTCAATAACATTATTCTCAATAAAAAGCAAATGACACCAATATTAATGTTTCTTTATCTTTCAAAATCAACTTCATTTTGATGGTGTTAATTCAACAGTTATAGTTTCCAATAAACAATGCTGTAATCTTCTGCCTCGTGAGATTAGTTACAGTTCTTTGATGTTTGAAGATGGAGATAAACAAGGATTATCACACTAAGGTGAGACTTATTTCATGTCATAAATCAGGAATTTATGTGGACCGCATCGAATAGCTCTGTAAAAGAAGATGGCACCTCGCAGATAAGCAAACAAATATTTTAAAAAATCCATAAGTTATTTTTGAACAGAAATAAATTTGAACATAATTCCAGATTTATGTTTTACGTATTTGTTCTCAAACTTTTTGGGCTATAACAAAACACATTAGACAATCTTTTTGCGCCCCACTTAATAACTTTTCAAAATCGATGTCCTTTTGCAAATATAACTAGCATATTTTTAATCTTTTAGTGTCATGGTTAAGCATACTCCTATCCATAATCTATAGTAATTGATGTAAATATAATTGTGTACAAACAACAAATGAATGTATCCCTTATTTAGTAAGACATACATATTATTGAATTTAAAGTTCATGTAATATAAGTTGAACAGCAACGGCTTGTTATTCTTCATTCGTAATAAGAGATATGCCCTGATTTTGATATTTATCAATGAACATTTTTCATTCATAAATGTCATCAATGAAAAATGTTTAATAAATATCAAAATAAAAACTTCGCTTTAAATCTTCACTAAAACAAAAGCATTTTTATACAAAAAGAAGCTAAACTCAAATTTTTTTAATATTGTTAAAATTAAATGTAAAAGTAATGAAAAATGAAAACAATAAATTCGTTATCTTAGAAAAAATCAAATTGACAGCAAGATGGATTTTAGGTTGGTGGATTACTTTTGTTTAAACGCCTGATATTTGTTACACCCGTTGAAATAGATCCATGCCTATTTATATTTTTTATATTTTTACCATCCTTCGTCAGCTTCAAAAATCAGAACTCATATTCTTCATGAACATATTACAAGATGCTTCAAGTGATCCATTCATAAAATAAGGATTAAAATCAACTTCATTTTTATGTAAATAAATTACTGCAGATCTCAGAATCAACTTTTAAGTTGACTTCATTGTTCTGATGTCAATCATTCAGAAAAATGATTGATGGCGAAGAGATATTCATAAATTTTACATTCTTGAAAGAATAATATTTTGTAGATTATAGTTGAATATTTTGAAGAGAGAAATGGAGCTTTTTCTTATTTTGACTAATAAAAGAGTTCATTTTTTTTGTAAGTGAAATGATATATATACAACTCTGTAAAGGAGCCTGAACTGTACAAAAAGGTTAAAGGGTAATGCTTCTCCAACACCAGAAGAGCAACCATAACCTGGAATAGTTCTATGAGCTTTCAACGGATCCCCAGCATAGCAGCACTATTTATGGGAAGAAGGTATTTTACAAATTAACTTAAGATGTGGCTATCATAGTAGCCACCATGTATTTTGTGCTAATAATGTTATAATAAATTTTGTTAGATAAATGAGCAGCCATATGTAAGTAAAGAATTACAGTGTAAATGAGAAACAAATAATAACAGTACTATATAGAAACAAAATAATTTGAGAATATTATTATTATGAAAATGATAAGTGATAAATAAAAATGAAAAATAATGATGAAGTGTATATATAAACAGTTAACTGTTACTCAGTTATCAAGTTAAGTGTTTTATCATCTAAATTCGTTCATAAGAAAATTTGGTAACTTAAGTTATATAGTCAGTTTTTCTCAACTTAAGTTATATAGTCAGATTTTTTTCCATTATTTTATTATGTTGTTGTGAGAACTTCGATCAAACATAATTCTAAGTATTATATGGATTTTGTTATGTTAGTTAGAATATTCCTCCTGCTGTAGTTTTGAATGCAGAATTTTATAAAATCTGTACCTCTTTGTTGTCCGTGTATTTTAGATGAGTCCGAAAGCTGTTCTCGATATAGTGGAGACCATGCTTTCAGTTCTACCAACACATAGATCGTTTGCTTTGTGTATATACATTGGAAAACAACCATAAAGGAATGAAGAATTTCTCATAAAAATAAGAATGTTTTTTCTTTCTCCACGAACTCTTGTAAGAACCATGAGAAATTATTTAGTTTCTCTGAATTTTAGCAATGAAATTTTCTTAAATTTAGCAATGAATTTTGCTAAGACAACATACACAAAATTTCAATTAATATTGATTTTTTTATTTTTAATTAATATTAATAGTGTCCCGTAAAATATTTGACTATGCTGCTGTTGAGTATAAATTTATAATGCTTCGATGCAAGGTTAAAGCTTTTTTTTATAAATCCTAAAATCGAGTAATTCTTTCTTCATTAAAGTGTATTCTATTAAAGCGAAGCGATATTAAATCGAAGCATCTTCCAAGCAAGATGAAATTTACAAAATGTTTTTATCCTATTTACATACTAAATAGTACCAGACTTGTAATTTTTACAATGACACTAACGAAAAAAAAATTTATTATCGCATATATTGCTCAGAGAATTTGAAAACATGTTAGAGATGGCATATTAAATTGTATAAAAAAATGGTTAAATATCCATAGAAATATTAAAAATCCAGATATTACAATCTTTTTTTTTAAATTACGCATTAGAAATATCTAAATAAATAAACAATAATTATAACTATTGTTTATTTATTTAGATATTGCTAATTTAGATAATGTAAATATTTTTGCTTTCATTTACGAGAGGAACTTTCATAAAACAGAGGCATAATTATATATGTGTATGTTATCCTAAAACATTCATTATTTACCAGGAAAACGAAAAATATTTGGCCATGGCCTAATTATTCCCTAGAGCATGCATGATAAAGTTTTATTTTATTTTTTATTCTTGTTAGTATAATATTTAGGTTCAATTGTAAACGATGTATTAAAAAGAGATCATACATTTATAATGTAAGAATATTTGTTTGATGTAAAATAAACAATTTTCAATGAAAACATCTTTTTCCTCAGTTAAAATGTAAAGGCACTGAAAACTTAACTAAATTCATTTTCATTTATATGATGAAGAGCTTCCAAGCCTAACTAGTTTTGTTTTATATTTTTCATGAAATATTTGCTAAAATTATTCGTAAAAATCAATTTCCCTCTTCTTCTTCAAAAACATTTTGGAGTCAAAATACTTTTCGTCATCGACGGCATCATGAATGCATTACATTTCTGAGCCTTTTTAATTAAATAAAAACACAACATTTGGAAAAAAAAGTCAATGGGCATAAGGTATATATGTATGCATTAATTCATATTTTCGTTAAAATCTAGCTGGATCAAAGTATTTAATTACATAGCATTCTTCATGTAAAATATTATATTTTTAGGGCTTATAGATAAGAACATAATTAGAAATTATAAATAAATAGGTTAACATTATAGAAGTGTAAATTAGTTAACATTCATAACTAAATTTGTCTACCGATCTTATACCAGGAAGAATGCACAGACAAGGAGCATTGGTGTTCTCCTCCTATATATCGACCACAGTCTGTAATACACTGTTATCTACCGTAAATGCATAAACGCAACACCCTGAAGGAAGCATGCAGATTGTTGGATGCAGGAGGGTTCGATGGACCGGCGTGTTCGATTTCATCCACCTCAGTGCAATACTTCAAGTAATGACAGGCAAATTTTGCGCATGACAGTGACGGATCGCTCAGCCCCATCACAAACCATAGCACAGCACATTCAGACTGTTACATATCATCCAATGTTTGAGCGTACCATTTGACGCCGTTTACGGTATAGTGGTCTGTCTGCCAGACGTCCATTGTTTGGCCTATCCTTGACGCAGAACCTCAGACGTCTCCATAGATAGTGGTGCGATGAAAAAAAGATATGGACGGCAGAATGGAATGAAATTGATTTTACTGATGAATCACTCTTCTGTCTGCAACAGCACGATGGTCGCATTCGAGTCTGGGGATACCGTTGAGAGAGGATGTGGAGAGAGTTGCGTTATGCACCGCCATACTTGTCCTGAACCGGGTATTATAGTATGGAGTGGTATTGGATATCACTCTTGCACTCCTTTAGTACGCATTTCTGGTACTTTAAACAGCCAGCGCTACATGTCCAAGGTGTTGGAGCCAGTTATCCTTCCTTAGCTTCAAGGCTTGCCCACAGCCATATTTCAATAGGATAATGAGTAACCACACGTCGCACGCATTTTCCAAGTGTTCTTCGTCAATCGCCAGATTGAATTGCTTCCCTGGCCAGCTCGCTCTCAGAAACCAACAGAAAACATGTGGTCCATGGTTGCTCAACGATTGACCCAGTTCATATTCGCAACTTCCAAACTAGATCATTTTTTGCAACGTGTGGAAGCTGCCTCATCTGCTGTACCCCAAGAATACATCCAAAGTCTCATTGAAGCAATGTCGAGGAGTGTGACAGCGATGATCTCCAACAATAGTAGCTATTCTAGCTACTGATTTTGCAGGAACCACACTTTACAGAAGTCTATAAATTTAATCATTTGATATTCGGTCAACATGTTATCTACAAAATAAATTTTGTCGTGATATCTCTCGTCTTTCTCGGTGCTGTGAAATTTGAATGGTTACTAATGTACTTAGTTTTCTCATCCCTATTTTCCTTTCTACTTAACATTGAAATTCCTATTTTATCTTCTATTCGTGACATTTATTCCTCAATATATTGATCTCATTCAATAATATTTGACAATGACCCTTCTATTTCCCTTTTTATTAGAAGTTCTCCCTCTTATACACTGATCGCAGTCAACACTATTTGACTCTGAGTTCATAAATTTTAATTCTTTACTTTTAAATACCATATTATTTACTACAAAATAAATATAACAAATGTAATACTTTCATTTCTTATAGAAATGAATGTTATCACATGATTCTTTTATGAATGATGTAATGGTCTACATTTAACTTTTAATACATTATGAAGCTATTTTAAAGGAATGAAGTCTACTTTCATGGTTTTAGCAAATTTGGAATTTAATCTTGTTATTTTGATTCATATTTAAAGGACTTCTGAAATAATAACATTTTCGATTATAGTGACAATACTCCATCATTGAAGGAAAATTAACGGTCTTTTGAATTCACCGCGTGTAAGCTACATTAGCATGACAGATTTCCTCTAATTCAGGATGGAACCCACCATCTTTCATGTCACAAAACAGGTACTTTTTAGGTATAGTTTCTTTTTCTAAATATTAAATGTTGATTAATAACAGAATGAGTTAGTTTTGTAAAAATGTAAGAGTGTATGAATGTGTCAAAAATAGCTGACATCACACACTATGAAATAATTTTTAAGTTTTGATATTTTTCTCTAGACTTTTGAAACTAAAGTTTTCGTATCATTTGCACTGAATTTGTAATTTTTGACACAGTAGTATAGCTTTGAAGCGTTCGTGAATCGTTTTTATAAATAGAACTTTATTTGGCCCACTTTTTAAAGATAGTGAGTTGACTTCATGATGTAACAGCAACTTTCTCTTTTTCTGCAAATCACTGTTGCAAAATAGAGAACCACAAGATTTACCTTTCTTTATTAAAAATTATTTAATTATTTAACAGTGAGTAGGATCAGATTTACCATTAACATTTGAGGAGCCAGATTCTCTCACGTAATCGCGATTAGTCCTAAGAATTCGCTAAAGAGATTAAAAACCCATAGCATAATATACGGCATAGTAGTTAAAATAGACACTAAACAATATTTTAATTCCTAACCACCTTATTTATATAATGCATGAGCCTTTTTAATAATTTTTGAGATTTAGTTATATAATTCAATTTTTAACCAATTATAATTTTACAAATACTTCAAATTTAAGACTACTATATATATATATATATATATATATATATATATATATATATATTGTGTCATAGAATTATCTTATCAAAATGATATATATACTTCATGATTATTATTTTTAATCACATTTCAGATTTTTAATAAGCATTTTTGATATTTCTTATTGTTCAATTAAAATATATTGAAATTTTTGAAATTATTTGATAGTTATTGTGCAATTTATATGAAAATAAGATTTTTGTGGCACACGTGAATTCATTACAATAGGTAATCAAAGGTTATAAGTGGCTCAGAGTGAGCTATTCGCCCCATTTTATTAATTAATCATAAAACCCATGAACTTAACTATTATAAATTACTCATGTGCTGCAACAGGTTTCCATACCTGTTTTCTTTTTAGTAAATACTTTCAAAGGCAGCAAGACATATTCCTCAAAACCTAAAGATGAAAGCTGATGAAATCATCTTCTGTTGAATTACGAAACTTAAAAAGTAATATATTAAATTCAAATTTAAGAAAAGGAAAATAAAGTGCATTTAAATGCGTTATAAATCTCATCTTAATGATTTGTCTTAAGACATTTAAATTGAGGTCATTTTATGAAACAGAAAAGAAACAAACATTTTTAATTCCTAACCGGTTAAGTGATTCGCAAAACCTTTTAGTTCATGTTTTAGCTTAGAATGTGGATAGAGCACTAATATTCTAAATATTAATCATTGTCTTTAAGTTCATTTTATTTCCTTATAAGTTGAAGCTATAAGAACCTGTCATCGAGAACTAAATTTGAAAATAAATTAATTAGTTTGTTAGTACAATAAAAAATAACAGTAAAAATGTTTTAATTAAACAATACTCATTTTACTTAAAAAATATTTACGTATTTATAAAGTCATTACAGAAAGTCAAAATTGTGTGAATTAAAGGTTGAATGTGACATGAAAATAAGAATTTTATGACTATTAACGACTTAGTTATGGGACAATTTGCTTGTTAAGTAAATAAATCCACGGAAATAATTTTTTTTTAAGTTTACGTTGAAATCTATATTTAAAAAGTAAAAAAAGAAATCTCATGCTGTAAAAAATAAATAAATGAAAGCACAATAACGTCAAAAAAGTTATATGCAAGGGCAAATACCAGAGAGAAAGAGAGAAAATGAGGTAAAACTTGAATCATAACAATGTGTGAATTTTCATGTGGCAGATTCACAGCTTTCAGCGCGACTGGTTCGTGAGTTCCAAACCCACCTTTAAGCATCGATATTTGTATAGTGGTTTCGAATACACTTTATATTGTACTGTGTGGGTTATCCTTGAATACAAAAAAAATGATCAAAAAATAAATAAAATGTCAGTCTTATATATTTTTTGATAATAATAAATAACGTCATATCTGAAAAACCAGATTGTAAATTTATATAATTTAAGGTGTACTTTATTATTACGAAAGAACGGTGAACTTATTCATGAAGAGGGTAAAATAGATTTTGATCTTTCACATAATTTTAATAGAAATTTTTTAGTAATTAATAATAATTACATATTCCACAGTAAAAAATCATATTAACATTTACAGTAAATACTATTTTATACTAACGGAAAAATATATTTTTTAATTAGAAATATTTACTGAAAAGTTAAAAAACATGAAACGAAAAAATAATTTAACAATATTGACAATTAAAAAATATTTAAAGAAACTAATGAAAATCTTTTATGTTTACAGATGAGGCTATGTGCGCTAATCTTTCGTTCAGTTCAGTTAGTCAACTGTAATAATCATTAGTTAACAAAAAAGAAATATACGAACATAAAAGTAATAGGTATCCCATTTTTATTTTCTAATCTCATATTTACATACAATGTCTTACACTTTTTGTAGTTTTCCGAGCAGCGACTTTTTCTGAAACGTACATGGTTCCTGTTTTGTAGACTTTTAAAGGAAAGAATTAGCACAGATTACACAATTATCATATTCTGTGAATGATTCATTTTAAATCTAAGAATCAAACAGTAGTTGTTTTCTTTTAAACTGAATATTTCTAGCATTTATACATTCATCTATTGTTTTGTAAACGTATTTTAAAGATTATATATGTAATTTTTTCAGTCCAACTTACTTAATCAATTCAATGCACAACAATTCATAGAGGGCGCTATGTTCTGGTTGGTAAAAATGTTATTTTTACTATCGGAAGATGGCGGGTTCAAATCCCGACTTAACCGAAGAGCCATCGTATTCACTAATAGGCGGCTAGAGCTCGTTAAATTAGTTGTAATCGCAATGTTCTGCAAGTGAAATAATAACTCTGGAGATGGCTGGTGAAGTATTGGGGGGGGGGGCATCTTCTTGCATTTAAATTACGAAGACTCCTAGTAGGTTGCTTTCATTTAACTGATAGAACTCTGTGCTATCTACAGGGATGTATGTTGATGTCACAACAATCAACTTTATTTTGGCCTAATGGTAGCTTCATCTTTTACCGTATAATGACAGCTCAAAAATTTAATCCTTGACTATGGTGAACAATATAAGATGAATATTTCACTTCTGTTATCTACATGAACATCTGTTCAGGTGTGTATTTGGTAGTTCCAATACATGTCAAATTTCCGCAGAAAAAATAGCTCTCGAGAATGAAATACAGCATATATGTTGAGCTATTTTCCTGTGTTATCTGTGACACCGAATCAACATGAAGACATAGGAATCCCTGATTTTTTTTAAATAATTGCTAATTAATTTTATATAAGCATTGCATAACGGAATATTGATTGCTGGCAACATTTACAACAATGACGTTTCTGTTAATTAAAATAAATAAGCAAATTAATCCGTTGTTCTGCACAAGTTTGACTTGAAATTTCCCTGACTTACATTACCAATGTCATGAAACAAATTTCACTTCAAATCAAATCTAGATGAGAAATAAAAATGTATTTAGAGATTTCAGAACAATAGATGTAATGATTTGATTGTTACACAACAGACAATCGAGAAATGAATAACTTAAGTCAACATCACAAATAATGTTATTCCATGTCTTAATGCATTTCTTGTTTCAGAATATTTTATAGGATCACAGTTTCCAAAATAGTCTTGTCACCGAAACATTCTAGTCACCCAAAATAGCTTTATTTTCTGATTGTTTCTGCGATAGCTAGTTATTTCTTGGACATCATAGATCTTTCATTGATAGTAAAAGTTAAGGTCGGATAAGCTGAGCTCTTTAACCATTTAAAAATATTCTCGAACTGCTGGTCCACAGCTGCTATCAATTGACTAGAAATCTTTAAAAAGAAAACATTTATTCTGCGAGTCGTTTCAAATTAAAGTTGCAGTTAACAATAAAGGTCATAGATGGATAGTATTGTTTTCGTTGTTACATACGCGGTTGCATATTTCAATAAAATATTGATTGCATGAGATGTTTTAACTGCGTAAATTTTGTTATTTGAAAATTTGGCGTTAAAAACATTTTCGTTATTTCTTGACACATTTCCTATAAATAATTCTGGTTCTTTTGAAAATTTTCATATTATTCAGCACTGTTAGTAGTCTTCTTCAAAATAACAAAGGACTCTCTTTGACAAAATAAAATACAGTTGATTCATTCTTATTTAAATCTTTAATAACTAATAAAATTATGTGAAACAACAAAATTGCGATTTTTTGGTATTTAGGTAAAAGATCAATTTAAAAATGGATTATTTCAAAAAATGAAATAAGAAATTAATTTTAATTATTATTTATCTGAATTATTAAATGTTATATCATTGTGAAAGAATTGATCAATACTTGTTTAGCTTTTTAAATTTGGAAAAATGTGCAAGTTTCCAATAATAAACATTTAAGGAAGAAAGTTTGTGCAAAAATAAATGTTTGGAAGACATCAATTCGCCATTTGTGTAGGTTAATTTCCTGTTAACAAAGTATTTTTTCAGAATAAAGTTAAGTCCTCCTTCATCAGATTCTTTTCTCCTTTTTACATTTTCGTTGATAGCATCGGTGATGATTTGGCAATGAACTGATTATAAACCTCAAACTCAATACCATTTGAGAAAAGATCTGTGCATCTTTAAGTGAGAAGCATTAAAAAATTTTCGAAAAGTTAGAAAGTTTTGGCTTATTATTTTATCTCCTATGCATGCGCAATTTATAAAAGGGTGATAGCTTGTGAGCACAGAAAACTATTGGCTTGTTACATTTTAACAAAAATTCTCCTGTCGACAAATTCCTCTACAAAATTTGGCGCTAAATTTAGCGATTTAGAGCCAAATGTTGCGAATAAGATAATTTGTTCAAGTTTTAGGAATTATGTAGTTTAAATTCGAAGGAAATTTACAGGCAATATTTCGTAACTAATGGTTTTTCATATTAAAACTTTTTGTTCCAATTAAACTTCAAATTATTACAGTTACAATCATTGAAATTCCACTGTAACTGAAAATTGTAATAGAATTAATATGTTAGGAAATTTTCTAAAATAACTGTTATACTCTTACATAATATGAGTAGAATTAAAAGAAAGTAATATCTTGAAAATAGCACTATTTTCTGAAAATTTTAAAAGAAATTTTCATTTTTTTAAGGAGTAATTTACAAAAGAACTTGATCTCCACTTTGATGAAACTATCACATTTTGCTAAAAAAATTGGGATTCTACACTATCGTGGCATGCATTTTTTTAACCGATGGTCGTGATTGCAATAATAATATCAAATCCCGCTGGGCTATCATTTATTCTGTTCTTCTTAACTGTAGTAGACCGTTATTCAAAAATTTTTTAAATGCTTAGCTGAAGTCTCATGGCCACCTGCTTAGCAGGATTTGAAACTGTCGTCTGTATGAATATAATTCAATCAAGCCTTCATAAAAAAACTAAAAATAAATGAATGCTGAAAAGTGGATCGTTTTGTCGCATGGAAAATTCTTATCATATCAATTTAAACCGCCAACCAAGGGATTACAAAAATATTTGGAGTTTCCCAGTTCAGAGCTTATCGGGACGCCTATAAATATTCATCAATTTTTAATCCTATTTAAATAAGAAAAGCCTTTTTTATCCTCATGTTATATTGATTAATAGGAAGTTATATAACTAGGAATATTTTAGGAAGTAATTTAATCTATTCATGTTTTTATCATATTTTATATTATTTTTTCCATCATCTTGGAAATTATGTAAAATCTTTATGGTGTTTAATCTAGTTCATTTAAAAGTCAAATGCATTATTCTTTTATTTTTAAAAAAACTAATTTAATTCTATAAATTTTAATGATTAATTAACTATTAAAACTCTCAATATTTTAATGATTTGTTTATTAAAAACTGAAATTTTATGCTACCAAAGTTCCAATGTTTCAAAAATAATTAAATAAGGATAACTGAAATTCCCAGAAATTGAAATACATTAATATTCATCAATAAAAATACTTTTCATAAGCAAAACATTTTACACATAATTCTTAGATAGGTTATAATGCATATATTCAGACCCTAGATTGGATCTTTAAAATTATTTCTCCATTACTTTCACTTCAATTTATTACGTTTGAATATATAGAGATGGACTATGAAAAATTTATGGCAAATACATTTAGAGGCAGATAAACACAGCTCGATTAATTATTAATAATCAAATACGTTCAGTGTGCACACAACACAATCTCTTCAACTAAAAACTCTTTGCTGTTCAGAAAATTTTTCTTACAGATTTATATAAGTTTTAAAATTATATCTACTTATATGATTTAAAGAATGTGTAACGATATATACGGTATGTTTTAAGGGGATCATAATTAAAAATGTTATCTTCTGTTAAGATTTCTTTTTTAAAAAAAATTGGTACTTATGTGTTATAACATTAACAATCTCAACATCTCCGAAAAGTGTGTTGCCAAATGTTGCTAATTTTATAAAGCAGTTAATTTGTATCATCTTTAAAATAAATGAATAAAAACATTTTTAATTCATATTCGAAATTTTCTAAACATAAATTTAGAATCTGTATGCTCTAAATTAAAATATATTAGGCTTGAGTTTAAGTATGATAAATATCATAAAATATGAAAGCAGTCACCAAATTTTAGCATTTCTCAGTAAATCGCAACATTTGAAGACATATTTTTCAAGTAGAAATGTTTGAAAAATATGTCTTCAAACGTTGTACTAGTACAAAAATATTTTAAAAATTTCATAGATATTAACACATAAAAATCTCTTCAACTGCTTGAAATATCACAGAAAATTCGAAGCAACAATATTAAAATATATATTCGGTTCACTTCTTTTTAAAATGGAACACCAAGCTGGGTCAAAATATTTATAAGTTATTTGCTTAAGATTTTGCAAAAACAATTAGAAATAATTGTTTTACTTCTTAGCAGTTTGAGCTATTAATACAAATATAATGCAAATAAGTATAAATATGTTTTATAAGAACATAGCACATAATTTCATATTATATTTAATGGGCAAAAAAGTAGTTTGCGTAAAGTAGTTATGTGTACGAGAAAAATCTCCCTCTTCAACATTTAAAACTCGAATAAATAATTTAAAATATGCTTGAAAAATAAATTTTTAAAAAGAGTAATGAATTGGTTTTGTATCGTGTAATTTGAAACCATTAAGCAGCTGGAGTTCCACTTACTGTGATCTTGCACCGCGATCGCCAAAGTCAGCCACCAGCAAAAGAGTGTCACTCGCCGATTCATTGAAGGGGTCGACACCTGAAACAAAAGAGGAAAAATATGTAGATGAGATTCAAAATGGAACAAGACTTTAAAAATCGCGCGTGGAGGAGTACCCTGCAGCAGTGGGTGACCCCCTATCATAAAATTACGGTCAATGTCAAGGCGAAACAAACAATAGTTCATAAAAAATGAATGGAAGTCACTTTTCTAGTTCATTGGCCTAACGCATTGATCGCGTTTATTCTTCGAAAACGATCTTTATTTTTATAAGTATAAAAATAATAGACTGTTTTTTTTTAGAATTTAGGAATGGCAACATTGTTCTATCTGTGAAAGAGATGAAAAGGGATAGTCGTTAGCGTGTTGAAGATGAAGTACTGTGAAAACAATGAGCCGTAAATTGTGTCACAGTGGATGTTGATATAAAAGTACTATTTAAAGTATCTGTTGACTTTGTTCAGATTTTAGCTCATTCATTCAGAACTTTTTTCCAAAAACTATTTCTTGAAGGTAGATTTCAATTATACTCACTTATTTTGCATCATTTAGAACAGTGAATTTCAACCAATGTGCGGCGGCACTTTAGTGTGCAACCTAATTCTTAAAGTGTACCTAAAACTTTAGAAATACATATAATAAATTTGTAATGCTTTTTTATTATGAGTAAAGTTTGTTTAAATCAATAAAATATACATTGGAAAAGAAAACTTGTTTTTACTGTTAAATATCATATTTTTTACAGTTAAAAAACCTTAGCACTTCAGCAAGTGAAATATTTGCTCCACGTTTAGAAATTTCAAGTGTTCCCAATATCTATAATAACAATTTTCTAAATTTTATTTGTGTGAATTCCGATTTTCAATATTAACCAGCATAAAAACGAAAAAAAGTTCGAAATTATTAAATATAGAAGATGATACGAGAGTTGCATTGTTCTTTTTACTATCAAATATAAATGAAACTATCAAAAAACATCAAGTTCAAATTTTTTATTATTCATATTATTACATTGTAACTAACTCCTTAATAAACGTATTGTTGTTTTTGTAGTCGATAGCATATAATTTTACACTCAAGTAAAAATATAAATTCAAAATTATTATCATAAACTATTTTACACAGTGCATAATAGGTAAGTAACCAACTTCGAAACTTAAAATTTTTGTCTGCCGCCAAATTTTAAAATCGTTAAAAGTGTACTCGACAAAAAAAAAAAAAAAAAAAAAAAAAAAAAATGTTGACAATCACTAATTTAAAAGTACGACTGAACGAATAGTCAAAATATTTGATATTTTGAATGGTAAGAGAATTGTTTGGTGAAAATCATTCTTAAGCTCATGGAAATTAAAAATTCAATAAAGAGATAAATAAAAAACAGCTAAACTGAAAATATTGACAATAAAACTATTTTTAAATATTTTTTGTTGCATTACATAGAGAATTTCATAAAATAAATTATAATCACTATATACTCATAAACAAACACACACACGCATTAAAAAACAAGCATCGATTAAGAATAACAGATTGTTCAGAAATATATGCTTATCACTTGTGTTTATTGCAGTGAAATTCCGTTTATGCTTATTATAAATTTATAAATTTTCAGCTAAACATTTATTTATTTGTAAGCCATTAAATGAAAGAACTTCATCTAAAGGTAACTACTAATTGTAGTCGTAACTCGTTTACCAAATGTTTTGTCTTTTAAACAATTGAGAAATACTTCTAGAAATAAAACATGACATACATAATTTAATAGGCCTTTATATATTTTATATTGAACATATGAACTTAAAATTCTAAAAAAAAAAAAAAAAAAAAAAAAAATTAAATAAGAAGTATATACCTTAAAATATATTTATATGCATAATTATGAAATTAACTTATAAGAATTCATAATAATAAAGTTTCCTTTAAAAATTTATCTTATCCTTTACTCCACTTTATTTTCTATATTTAGAGTCTTACGCATTATTAATCACTAAAGTATACATTTTGAACTATTACGAGTTTTAATATTATCGCATGCTATATGTTATAAAGAAAAGTGTTCTTTGATTCCATGAAGAAAATTAATCTTTTAAATGGAGTCTATGAATGTGATAAAGATTGGGAAACTAAGTTTTAGCGTCGAGGATGGAATCATGGAAAACTTTTCCGCTCCTAATACAAATGTTGGAAAAGGGTTTTGTAGCTTACAAAACTAAAAAAAACTTATAAAATTATGTATTCATCATCTCAGTTATTTGACTGGAAAATTTTAATAATTGCTTTTCTTTTTTCTCAATCAATACTTTTTCTGAAATTTTGAAATTATTTTGCATTGAATACTTTATACAAATTCTTTTTTAAACTAGTCAATGGGAATCGTTTGTTAACTGGAAGTGAAATTTTTAACTATTAACATATCATGAAATGATTCATTTCAGCTACTTTATCAAAAACGAAAAGATAACCGCAGATTTTTTGATAAAAAAGTAAACTTAGAAATAGTGAAACCAACGACGTTATAGGTAGAAATAATGTTGAATATAATTTTTTTAGATGCCATTAAAACTTCTTAATTTCAGAATAAAATAAAATAACAAATATAAGTTTCTTAAATAACAAGATTATAGTTTAAACTTTTCTATAGTTCTTTTTTACAAGATAAAAAATTAACTGCGTTGCGAATATATATTTTTTACATATTCAATATTTTGACAATTTCAATGGCCAAAGGTTGCTGAATAGTTTTTTAACATTAAGCAACTTAGTATTGAACTTCCGGGAGAACTTTTCACCGGTATTGGACCTTACTTTTGTTTCGTAATTGAGGAAACCCTACAATTTCTCAAGTTCCCTACCCCCTTCCCCCCAAAAAAAGAAATATTTCCATAAAATGAAATTTTGAACTTCGAAAATGGGATGTTCATAGTTAAAAGCATAAGACAGTAAAATGTATAAAACATTCTTTGTATTTCTTACATATTGGTCATTCGTATTTACCCTTTAATCAATATGACAACTTTTTTAATTAGAAGTTTTTTAAAATAAATATCAGTTTGTAATCATATGTTGGCAAAAAAGAAATCCATTATTTTTCGGTCGATGACTGTAGTGTTCAATATCTCTGATAAGAATCGATCATATAATTTCATATTTATGCTCGTTAGAAAGATCACATTTCGTACTAAGGCTTCAGGAACAAAGTGTTAAAAATGGAAGTCAATAGATACAAAATGCTGTACATTCCCAATTTTCATTTGATAAAATGAAAATACAAGTCAGGAAGTAGAAAATCGGGATGGTGTTTATATATCCTATATTATAGCAGCCAGTTACCTGTAATTTTGATTTCCTCGATTCCATTCTGATATATTTGATGTTAAGGATGCACCTCACAGTGGAAAATACTAATAAAATCACAAAAATATATGAATTTGACTAGTACATTAGTGAAAGCTAAAGAACAGGAACACAACAGTTTGAATTCTTTTGCACAAAGCTAATCTAAAACATCCAAATAGAGCCTTCATTTTCACATTAAAATAATGAATTTATTTTCCCCCCAACCTAATATAAATGAATTTTTTATGACTTTCTCAGACAATTTTTTGTAAAATAACGCGAGTTTTTACTCAGAGATGATTTCATGATACATTATATCAATATTATGTGACCATATTTTTGTAATAATTCTAGTATTATATCGAACACTATTTTAGATTAACTAAAATTTAAGTTATTTTCTAGATTCATAATTTCTATTATTAGGATGAATTATTACTTTATGATGCACAATTCTTTTGAATCTTTTATAACAAAATACAATGAACACATTTTTGTTCAACAAACAAGATAATTTTAATGATTTTTTAAGGCTTCTTGGATTTTAGAATGGTGAAAATTTAAATAGATTTGTAGTTATTGAAGCAAGTGGAATTAAATAATAGTTTGATGCCACAGAGATCCGGTAAAATATACATTTAGAAATCTTTTTCAAAGGGAAGGAAAATCACGAAATCGTGATTTGTTTTATCACGTAATTAATGTGGGAAAGCCAAATTCTGGTAGTTCTGTGATATTAGATTCAGATATCTTCAAATCCTCAATATTTGAAAAAAAAAATTTAAAATATAAAAAATCGCCAAGATATTAACTATTTTCATATTCATGATAGAAATGAAAATAAAATTAATTTTACGATATGAAATATAATTCTAATTTTAAAATATAGTTCTATTAAAATAAATTAATAGTTAAATAATCTGGTAAGAAAAATTAATAACGATAGTTAAATTATAGTTTAGATAGTAAGGGTTCTTGAGCTGAGACTAGACTACATATTCTAGGATTGTTAGTAACCTTCTTCGGGAACTTAAATTTGATGGCAACGTTAGCTCTATCCTACTTGTTTAAATGCGGTGTCAATTAGGCTCGACAACGACACCTTTTTGGGATTTCCTTGTGACTCCCCAGTTATATCTTGATTTTGTGAGGATTGACGGGTTCGTGGATATCTAATGTAGCAATGTAATGCAAGATGGAATCAAAAACAACAACAAAGCAACAAATAATTAGATAATATAATACATAGAAATTTTTTTTTTATGAGATTTTAGCAAAATATTCAGAGAAGAGTCTGATCCAGGTAACAGAGATTTACCAAAAATAGTTTGACTATATTGGGGAATATATACTTTGAAAATCGACAATACACTTGGTCCCTATTATCTTCATTTTATCTTTCTTTTTCTCTTGCTTGTTGCACAATAAAATTTTTTCTACTCATTAGAAATATTTTAGTTTAACTTGGGAAGACAGTTCAGAAGATAATTTTGTACTATTGTTACTGTATAAGAACTGGATACATTTTATCACTGTTGGGAGTCAAGGTCAGAGTCTTTGGCATGCCGTTGGAAACTCCAAGCCTTCTTGAGCAGTGAAAAAGTCGTAAATTTGACGTTTCGTATAATTCATTTTATAGCCAGGTATTTATGAACCTAGCTAAAAGAATATTTCAAAACATTTACATATTTCATTACTTTTTACTTATGATTTAGAATTGCCGTTTTTTGCACTCCCTGGGTGGCATAAGTTTTCAGACAAAATACGTTTTGAAAATGATTACTTAATTTATTTTATTATATTCGAAACGTGTTTCTGAAATTCTTAAACTTAGAAATGATTTATGATTGCATAATGAGCAGTTATTGATTGAACTATTAATTGAATCTAATTTCAATAATTGATTTTAAAAGAAAAAGAATTTAATTTAGTTTAACAGTTTTACAATAAAATGCAAAAATACTATAGTCTTACAGTCTAGAAGAGATTGCTTATTATGTACAATGCTCATTATCCTTGAATGATTATCTTTTATTCGTGGTAATTCTAATCTTTTTACAGCTAATTTAACATCAAAATGAAATTCTTTTTTTCATCCTTTTTACAAAAATTTTCAATTTGCAATTAGATTATATTTAGATAATAAACGAAAGCATTATTCTCACATTACTGATCAAAAGGAAAATGGGAATAAATAAGTTTGTTTTTGAAATGGAGATTTGGGTTTTGGGGACAAAAATTGATGACACTATTGAATTATGTTTTTAATAGTTTAAGTGAGCAAAATGTAGAAAATTTCTGCCCAACGAATTTCAGTTATCAGCCAATCACTTACGTTGGAAGGAATCAAATATTCGAGGATTTAATGCCTTTTCTCTTAGGCTCTTTGCCTCTTTAATAAAGCCATGTTTATTGCAGACATGAAAACTCAAATGAGAGTGAAAACGCCTTTTCTGAAGGCATAGAGCCTCAATATACTTAGAGCAGCAAACTAATTCATCGCCTCCTTCAGATTTCAGATACTTTTGGCGGTTTCTGACACTTCTGTGCCAAGTCCCTCCAGTATGCGTTAGGTGAAAAGAACGTTGATAGAACGAAAGCTGTCATCATCGTGAAATGGAACATCCGCTTTCTCGACACGTCCTCCTCTCTCTATTCCATTGAATTCATCACTTTTTAATAATCAACGATTTCTTACGTAGGAAAACAAGTCTGAACGTGTCGGAATGCACACGGAAATCTTCCGAAAATGTTTCTCACGTAACGCCGAGAGCGAAATGGTGTCGGTTTGAGTTCTGACCCAGAAACAATGCCTTGCTAAGCCGAAGGTCGAACTCGGCGAGGGAGTAGTCACTCAAATTTCTTTAAATAGGAATCATAGCTTGTTGTTTTTCAAAGGGTAGGGGTATCTGTTTATTAGAATACAGAGAAAAATGTTGCCTGTTTTGAAGTGAAAAGAGAAAGTTTGGTTTTAAGTTGATGACAATGTAAATATTTTTTATTCTGATAAACGAAACTGATATCCAATAGAAGTTTTATAGCAATATATGTATAGTGTATAGAAATAATTTTCTTTGACAATAGATTTATTCTCTTTTATATTTGTCAGTTTAAAAAATAAATGCAGAAAAAGAACTTATGAACTATTAATGGATTAAGCTATTGGGGCTCTGAATAGGGGTGTTTCTGTGTAATCAAAGCTTTCATAAGAATAAATATATACACAGACAAGGGATTAAGGACTGCATTAAGGGGTTAAGGACTGTGTAATTTGTTGCTGGTTTCAAAACTATAGTAAGAGACGCAATAATACAACGTTTTGCACTTTCTCAGTAAAAATTTCTATCTACTAGCGAATCTGCTTGAAATCGAATTAAATGGGTAGAAAATTTTATTACTAATAATAAGAATACAAAAATGGAAAGAAAAATGTAGAAAAGTTACAATCCCGAATAAAAAATTGCCAGTAAGGACAACCTTCCTTACTTATATCTAATTTTATGCCTTGATTCTAAAATTTTGTAACCACTTAATGATTGTAGAATAAGAGAAAAAAATTATATAAGGATATGAAATTTCTCAAGCTTTGCAGAAAATTTTCCGCTTTATAGAATATTTTTAGTGATTTTTTTATGCTCTCAAATACAAACCAAATTTTGATATTATGCGAACATCTTAAATCAGTTACGCGTATTACTTGTAAACAGTAAGAAACAATAACTGTGCAAGTTTCTATAATTGTTGATTGAACAACTATATAGGGAAATACAATATAAGAATATATAACAGGAAATGCAATATAAGAACTTGATATCTTGCATCACAACTTACTCGCTCATTGATAAGGTGATTGATCGAAAGTTTCTAATTTAAGACTCTATTTACTTCTTTCACATTTGTTTAAATATTCATGAAGTTTATTGGATTGTGAAGAATAGATTGAAAGAAAAGACAGATTAAGGATAATATCGGAGGAAGAGGATTTATTGCGTAGGCTACAATTAAAAAATACTCAACATGTGGATCACGTTCCAGCATTTCAATATTGTAGAAAACTTTCATTCCTTGTTTGTGAAGCTAATAATATTATCAATTTCATTTGATAAATTCTTTTAAATTGAAAATAGCTCATAAAGGATAAATAAATAATATAAAGGAAAGTGTAATCTAAAGTATTGATTTCCGTAAGAATTATTTATGGAACAAAGCTTGGAAAAAAACATTCAGAGATTATTTTTAATATTATCGATAATAAGGTTTAATCTTCGGTAACAGTTACCAATAATAGTTCCTCGCACATCCGTTGCGTATTTCTCAAGTATTTATGCTTTGAAATTTCATTATAGCAATTAAGAATACATTCAATTTATACCAACTAGGGATTAAATCAATTTTCAAAAAATAATATGTGTATACAATAATATACAATATTATATAATAATAAAAATATACAAATAATAATATACAATAATTGTATATGACAAATATGACAGTATGTTCAGAAAGGCGAGTTGTGTTGGTAATGTATAATAACATGTAAATATATCCTCAGAACAGGTAAATGTCAATAGTTAGACGCTAAAACTATGTGTAATTTTAGTGTTACAGTTGAGTGTGTATTCATTACCTTATTTCTGAAGAAATTCATTTTAAGGAGTGTGTGAAAGAAACAATGATACATGTGAAATTTGTATCAAGATAATATTGATTAAATAATGATATTCAGTAATGATATATTAATCCTAAAAATTAGTCATTCAAATTACTAGAATTTTGTATGCATAGAATTAAATATTTTCCAATTGTCGTTATAAGAAGAAATTTATATTTTTGAGGTTTAATAGATAAAAAGAACGCCTTCGAGAGAGGTCTCAAGGTGCACCCGAATTGTCCTAGATGTCAGAATGAGTCGGCATCACCGGCACATATGCCTGAAATTGTCTCTTGAGGACCTTTTCAGGTCTCCTTTGCTTGTTTTCGATTTTCTTAAAGTAATAGGACTCGTAGACCTCGACAAGTATATTACTAGACAAGTAGATTAGAAAGAATAAGAAGAAAAGAACGCATATTTGATGTATCGAATGAATTCTGAGAGTGGAGCATTAAAGCAAAGTGCGTAATGAATTTGATTCATGTTATTTGGAAAGTTTTCTTCACTGTTTACTCTTTTTCTCAGTTCTTCGTGAATAAATTGCAGTTGGTATATTGCTATTTCCAATACACAATATAATTAAGAATGAAATATTAGTTTGAGGATAAAGAAATTCATAAAATTTCACCTGAACTTCAAGGTTTTATTTACATATTTTTTATTATCTTTATGCAAATGATTTCAAACAGTTTTGTGGCTGATCTTTAGCTTCTGAACTGCTAATATGCAAGTGAACTTCAGACATTTTTGTAATTTCATCAATATTTTCAACGATGGGTCTACCTGTGCGAGGTGCATCTTTAACATCAATTATATTTGAATGGAATAGATGAAATCAAAATTACACGTAATCGGCTGTTGCAGTGTCGGGACCATAAACAGCATTCCCGATTTGCAACTGCTTGACTTGTATTTTCGCCTTTATAGGGGGGGGGGGAAACTGTGAATGTTCTACATATTATTCTTGTTGACTTTTATCTTTAACCCCCTGTACCTAAAAACCTTAACGGACCAAATGAAAAACAGCAAAATATTGTTTTAATGCGAAGTGTGATTTCCAATAAAACAAGATGTCGGACACTATATTCTTCAACCGAAAAAAACTTGGATTTCTTTTTCCACAAAATAATATCAAAAAATTGTGGGAAACCAGACTTTGAAGTTATTCATATAAAATGAATTGCAGTGAGTAAACAATGGTTTCTCTTTTAAGCTCAAAGCCAATCAGTAGAAGCATTTGGACTGCTTACACACTTACTATACTATTGACATAGATGCAGTGTGATTTCCATTTAAAGTTGAATTTTAATTAACTGCGCCAAAAAAGAATTCATTGTCAGTTAACACTGAGCACTCTATTCAGGTATGCTTTGTCTTAGTCTTTATCAAGGCATTTTATGGTTCTTAATAAAAGGTAATGTCTGAAATTATTCATACTCAGCACGCACTTAACATGTGTTTCGAGTAAGGTCGAATTCCTTAGCAATTTCTGAAATGCAATACCATGTGAATGTAACTGCAACCAACAATCCACGTTTAAAGCTCATTTATTCTCTTTACGTAGCCACAGGTTAGCCAGAAAAATTTCCACGTAAATCAACCGAGGGAAAATGTAAGTATTCACAATGGACTACTCGATGACACATTCTTTAGCCGACACTGCTGCCATCTAGTTACTTACGTAGTACTATTCTTTTCTTATTTTACTTTTATAATGAAGTTATCTGGAATTTTATAAACTGGAAAGAAAAATCTTAATGAAACAGAAAAAATTCGTAATTGCAAAATATTACAATTTTATTAGACTTCACAGAATTTTTCTTGTGAATTTAGTACTTTTAATTTTTTTTAAACTTTTAATGATATGAGAATGCATTAATAAAAAAGAAAACTTAAATTAAAATCCTTTTCTTACCAGAAAGATACCCTATTTTTTAATACTCGTATCAATAATGTGTTACTTTTGGAATTTATTTTTGATTATTTTATTAAAAAAATTACAGCCTCCTTACATTAAACTTTGTAATAAAATATTCTTAATGATGTACTTTATTGAATGACAATAAAAATACACATACTTTCTACATATTGCCACATCTGTTTTGTACAAAATATTTGTTACTTTATTTTTTAGAATTCTTTTTCGAATTCGATATAATCTATAATGTCAGGAAAGTTTTTCTAATTGTAATATTCATAATAATTTATTTAATGATATCCAGCATTATTCATGTTACACAGAAACAAAAAGTCACTTATTCATTTTAAATATAATTTCAAAACTGTTTGATTGGTTAATCACTGGAGGATCGCATTAAGACCACAAGAACTAAATGGACTGTTATTTACAGTTTAAAGTAAACTCCAATTCACTACAAACGTCCATGCCGAGAAACGGAATTAAGAACATAAATTGCTGAACTGAAGGCCAACCATTTAAGTACCTGCTCAGTTGGAAATTCCAAAATGTCTAATAAGGAGAAATCGTTCCGACGAAATTTTGATTTCACGAATTTCATATCAGATTTATTAAAAGTTTATTTAAAACATAAATTTCTAGGTTCTATAAAACACAATTAATATTAATAATATTTACAAAAAAGTTTAAAAAAAATAATCCGAAAACTCTGGAAAATCAAAGGCGTGCTAATTTTATCATAAGATTACGGTGATTAAAATAACAAACATTTGAGAGAAAATAACAAACATTTGAAGGAAAATAACAAGCATTTGTCACTCATTAAATATACAAGCCCCCAATAAATTTTACGAACAATTTATGCATAAAAAATTTAGTTTCAGTAAGATTTATCAAAGAAAACAAATTAGTAAATATGATATATATTTGAGACCACTTTTTATCTAAATTTTGCTTTAGATGAGATGCATAATTTATTATTGAATTATTAAAATATGTACTGGAGATGTGTACAGTGTAAAAGAGTATAAGTTGGAGACTGCATAAGGTATTGCACAGTATATTGAGTGAAAAAGTGTTTTAATATTAAGAAAAAAGAAAAGCAATATTTTCTAATGAGAAAAAGTCCTCTGATTCATATTCGATACGCAAGAAAAGTCCACACACTTATAAGTTTCTAAACTAGGAATCTCATAAAGTACCTGCAATATTTTTGGGTCACAAAATTCGTTCTATTTTGATGCCGATTTACGGAAAAACAACCACACGAAAAGTTGTCTTGAGTCGGTCACATACAGCGATCTGCTTCCGCGTGAACAAAAGAACGAGAAGTGTTTCCCCACTAATAGATTTCAGCAATTATTATCGCTTCAGCGGTTTATTTAGTTTTAGCACGAGTTGCTGAATGAACTGAATTGTTTGTTTTTATTTAATCATTTGTTAAATGAATTCCTTCCAACTTTGTTAATTTTTTAGAGAAATATTTTCAAAGTAATGGAGAGTAAAAAATTATCTTTGTACCAACGAAATATATAGGTAAATGTCTTAAAAAAAAATCTTTCTCAGAAAGTCGTAATACATATAAAGGATCATTATGAAAACTTGAAACAAGACGCAGACGAGAAAAAATAGAAAAAATTTAACGATTCGATATAAAAATATAATTTTATCATTTTAGATGATTTTTAATTAGCTAATCGCAAATAATAATAAACTAAATGTCGTACGACAGCCTATCGAGGTGCTAACCCCTACAGTTTTCTAAATGATGACTAAATGAAACAAAGGTATTAATATTTTGATGCACAAGACACTGTGCAATATCAAGTACACAAAGTTGGTATTAGTGCATAAAAATACGAATTTGATAAAATATCAAAAATTAGTGAATTACTATATAAAATGTAAATATGATATATAAAAAAGAATTGAAAGAAGAGTTTTAAAATTTTTCTTTCTAAGATTTTTTTTTGAGAAATTTGTTTATTTTTTGTCCGTTACAATTGAGATAAGATTGCAATAAGATGCAATAATCCATATTACAGACTTGATTATATTTACTTTGGTTAAATTTAATAAATGGTTTCAATTTTTATTAATAATTATTCATATGTGTATTTTATATTATTTGTTTATATATATATATAAATATATATATATATATATATATATTCATCAAGCAGCATTATTAATTCTTGCTATTGTTATAGTTTATTACGAATTATAAGACTAAAAGCAAGTTAATATAACAATGGAATCTATTCAAACACTATGATTATTCCTTTTTAGGTATACAATATTTCTCACCTTTTCTATATATTACTTGAGATGCTTTGCAGTCGTTAAAGGATTAATATATCCAATAGGCTCGCAACAAACACGGAATTTACTCCAATAAAGGAATCTGAAATAAATAAATAAATTGAGAATTTCGTACAGTAAAATATACATAAAAAATGCATTGTTAGACACAACTTACAGGGTTTTAAAGTTACCTATAACCATAGAAAAAGGAATTAAATTGATTTAAAATCTATTTTATGTCAATACTAAGTACTGAAACATGCAAAATATTAAATAAACTTGGAATGCTTAATGCTTTGAACTACGATGATATTTCCAATACACAATATAAAGATGAGGTTAAAGATGAGGTTGACACCGGACCAACGCTAAAGATGAGGTTGACACCGGAGCTGAAGACTTACTCTACATCACATGCAAGTGGAGAAATGATGAATTTTACGGAAATTTCAGAGTGCAAAGACCATGAGGGTGTTTAAGAAGAGTCAGGTATTGAATTCACTGTCTTGGCACAATAACGACTCTTTTACCAACGTGGTCATTGTAGCTTTAAGTTAAGTTGCCTTCTTATTATAAAATTCTGTTAGAAATTACACTTTTATATATTAATTTCTGGTAATCAAAGCCACTCAATATAGACAAAAATTTAGATATTTGGAATCATGATCAAATGGCGAGGTCGACATCTGAGTTGACAATCATTAGATCACAGCACAATTGCGAAAGGACAGTGAGCAGTGAGGAATTTATCACGCAGTGATAATCTCAGCATGATAATTTTCATGTGAATAAGGTATAGAATACTTTTCCTTCTAAGTTACCAGATTTTAAAATTAAATAATGAAAGTGTTTTGGTAATAGTCATAAAATACTGGATACGTTTACAGAAAGTCTCTATCTGTTTATTGGTGTGGAGAGGAACAGGTTTACTTAAATCGAAAATAGACTTCTCACTTGTCACAAAATTACCATGTTTGATGTTTGCGGGACTTCTGTTAAATAATCGCTACAGTTTGAGACAAACTAAACTCAAAACAGATGGCAGTCGCGATTTGGATTTACGTCTAATAATGGAATGTTATATTTATTTAGTTTTTATTTTAGTTTTAATGTCCAATTCTTTTTAAGGAAAAAGAAAAGCAAAACGATTTTTCAACCATTTTACTTTTGGCACAGAATGATACTCATTTAACATTTGAATACGCAAAAATTATGCACGAATAAGCATATGCACGAATGCAAATAACATTATGCACGAATGCAAATAACATTAAACTTTTATAGTTTTTTGGGTTTTCATTCTTATTATTGAATATTTCACTTATTATTAAAATTAATGCAGACAAGTTACACGCCAAATAACTATAAACTTAGGATGTCGGGGCAGAGATGCTTATAATCTTTTTGGGTATTTTTTTAATTCGAGGAAATGTTTGGTAGTTAATACCATTTTTCTGAAATTTGTGTTCTTATCACGTCATAAAGATCAAGAATTCTAAGGCATTCTCCAATGTTCTATTTTGGTAACTGTAGCACACATATTTCATTGCAGGGGAGTTTAGAGTATTTCTTTTTAACTGCGTGCTTTCATTAGTTTTTTTTCAGGATCATTCATTTTTTAAACCCCCTTAAAAATTAGCTAAATATACCTAATTTTTATGTTAAACCCTAATATTCTATACTTTTATTTATATTTTGTTTTTATTATCAGATTTAACTTTCCTAAATAGTTTTATCTTATCTTTTTTATTATTCATCTTATCTAAATAAGTAATTTACTTCTTTAGCTAAGAATAATGATGTAATAATTAGCTCAGCTTGGTGTCAATTTTAAATCGCCAAAAAATTTATAAACACATCATACAGATTATTAGGCATTTGTGCAGAAATCAGTTATAGATCCATTGAAAATGAACTTTATTTACTGTTGGCACATCTCTTTGATGGGAATTGAGCATTCCTGTTTCTTTTTTTCATATTGCTAGAAAGATGAAAACATCACTTTGGTTTCTTTTTACATTTCTAAAAGCTAGAATTGCAAGTGAACTGTCAGTAAAAATACAAAGGACAATTTTTCTTGACTATGTTAATTTGCAAAACACTCTATTTAGTTGACAATTTAATGAACTCGAAATCAAAGACCTTTTCTTCTGTTCCGTGACTTTTGTGAAGGTCGGCAACTCGAGCGACGTCCACATCTTCGCTTTCGCTGGTCACAGGTCACGGAGTATATCAAACAATAAAACAATATCCTCGTCAATGGTTAACAGCAAACTACATGTATTCCAAAAATAAATGAGGATACTGCTCAAGGACACACGAAGAGGAAGACATCGTTTCTAACAGGAATAACCTACATTTTATTATTTTTCATCTTCAACTATTTGCTTGCATTTTCAATTATGCTTAACTATTAAATGTTGACATTACTTTTTCATTGCATACCATTGATGGCATGATTATTCTGACATGCAAGGTTTTCAGTACCTGAGCTCAAAATTTCCTTTTTGTTACAAAATGAAAATTAGAACTGAATGCAAAGTAGGATATTCCAAAAAAAAAAAAAAAAAAAAAAAGTAAATACAAAATACAGCAGTACAATTAAATTTTAAGTATATATGCTTATATTCATTTTGATGCATTTTTAAAATTGGTGAAGTTTTGCCGGCCTTTACCTTTTTCATGTTCATGTGGAATTTTTATTGCTTCAGAAAAATCAGAAATGTTAAAGGTATTCAACATTCTATTTTGGCATTAGTAATCTATGTCATTGCCAGACAATTTAGAGAGCTTTCTTTTAACAAATCATTTCCATTAAGATTCTTGTGAAGATAACTGAACAGAATTTCCATTTTCTAAAACTTAAAGTTTCATAATTGTATTAATAGTATTTATCATTAATCGCATTTAATTTATTCGCTTAGAAAGAAACTATGACGTAACAGTTACCTCATATTGGCGATATTTTTTATCACCAAAAGTTCAAAAGAGCACCAAAGATTATCCTTCACTTGTGCCAAATTTTGAAGTGATACTTTCATCATGGCTTAAAGAAGTAAGCGCTTTATTTTTGCTCATTAGTTTCCCACCTTTATGTTTTTTTTCACACACGGACTAATTGGACTGTGACCCATAGTGTAAAGTGAATTCGAAACCTGGACAAACATCTAAATCTGAGCTGAGTATTGAATACACGAACTGTTAAACAAAGCACTAGAGCACTGATAATTTAACTCTCACTGCGGTCAATTGCACTCTAGAAATGTAATGTAATATGTTATGTCATCTAATAAAGAAAACTTCAAAAGATCACTTCAAAAGGAATGAAAACCGCATGAGACATGAAAAATAGTTATTATTCCACTTCAACCGCACAGGTGATGAAGTAACCCAATGATACTGCAATTCTAAACAAAATATTCCCAAATTCAACTTTTTATCATCACATTTTTAAACTGATGTCTAAATATATTTATTCTTTCAAAAAAAGTTAATCATAAATAATTTCCTAGTCTTTTGTTATCAGTTTTTAGTGTATTATCACCCAAAAATGTCAGATCAGCGAAGTCTGTGCCGGCAAAATTTGGCGGATAAAAAGATATCCATTTTGTGCTAAAATTCTCATAATTTCAAGTGTATTTTTGTTTGTTAATGCTAAAATGTTTCCAAAAATATTACTGCCTTAAAAGAGCAAAAATTACGTAATACTTCTAGAGGTTAAAGAGTAGTAAGGACATTTAAGAAAAATACAAAATCTGGTTTACAACTTTATTATGATTGGATTTCAAAGATAATTAAAGAAAACGCATTGACATTATTTGTTTAAGATATTGATGAACGAAATACAGTTCAAAATGCAAATACATTCGCTTGAGTTTGAATTTTAAATCACTGTAAAAGAAAACAAAATGTTGGTATATATATATATATATATATATATATATATATATATATATATATATCGTTCGTGACGCGATACTATTGGTGATACTATGGAGAGAAAAAAAATATTAATAATATATTGAGAAAATCGATTGTAATTTTAAACCAATTTTGTTTTTAAGCCACTTTCAATAAAGTTTCAGTTGGGAAAAATATTTGTTTGCTATACATTTTGCGACATTGTTTCTTTCGCACGCAACAAAAACTTTTAAAAGCAAGATAATTTACAAATTCCACGGTTTTTGTAAAAATAACAATCTAATTTCTTATTCTATTCCCAGATTTTGCAAGTATTGTAAAAGCTCTCTTGACCCAATTAACTACCAAGTCTTAACATTTTAAACAAACACAAAATGTTGAGATGTTGAGAAAGTTTTTTAAATTCTACAGGAAATGAATAGAATATATAAATTAATAGTTTGAATTACTTAACAATTAATAATATTCAAGCTAATTACTAAACATGATGAATGATCAAGACTTACAAAATAAAGATTTCCTTTACATGGGATGATTCTAAAAAGGGACTGTGTTATATATATATATATATATATATATGAGTGAGAGAGAGATAAACAGTAATATTTTTTAGTGGAATTCTAAATAATGATTATAAATCATATTTTCTAAATGTATAAATATTTTGTTACATTATTCTTATTATATTTTGCGCATAACTTTTAGAAAATTTTTATTGGAGAAATATCTGTATTTCGAACTGAAATATAATATCGTTTCAGGTACTTCAGTTATTTCTGTTTGTGTTTTGAAGAACCCACATTCAAATATCTAAAAAAATAAAAAAATAAAAAAAAGCAGAAAATTTATGAAAGCGAATTACCCTAAAAATATTTATTTCACAGTGAATACCTATTACCACAAAAAATTATCATTTTATAGGGTTTTTAATATATTTTATCACCTACACAGTATTCTCCCATTCTTCTTTTTATAAAACCTGCATACAATCATAAGTTTTTTTATGCATATAAGCTGCACCCTTAGATATAACAGTTCTTTAATTCCTACGACAGACAAATTTGCGCAAGACATAAATATTTCCAAATATGAAGGGACAAAGTAATAAAGCAAGAATTGTTCCTACCAAAGAAAGTCATCGGTCATTAACTTTTATGTTTTTTTATAAATAAAAAAAGGGTCCCTTTTGTTCATTGACAGACGAAATGGTCTATTATAACCAGTGACGGTTGAAGGCATGGATTTTCCTGAGCTCAGCATGAATCAGAAAACGATTGAATAAACGCTATCTCATGCTTCGGTGAGCAGAAGATGCCTTCTCGCACCCCCCTTTTACTGGTGATAATCCTTAAGTTAAACATTACCTCCCAGCAAAAAATCGAAACATGGAAAACATTGCTCGTGATCTAGTTTCGAAATCCATTCAGATTTACGTTTCAACTTTATTCATTGTTTAACTTTTATTAAACGCTGTTAACAGATATTTAAGAGGGATTAATGCTGAATTATATTATTTTGTGTTTATTACGAAATATTTATCTTAATGTTTAAGACCGTATGGATATTAAACACAATGTATACTTATTTTTTATGAGCATAAATTTTAAAGTTGGATTTTCCCAAGATGTTTGTATTAAAAAGGAGGTTTAATCTCTTGAAAAGACGTACAACTTACGGGACAGGTTAACATTTTTAAAAGATTTTTTAAAAGATGTGAAATTATTTCAAATATTTAAAAATATAATATTATTGTTATATTTGTTAACAAACGTGGACTCCCAAAAGGTGTCTTAGATCTCTTAAAGGGAGTAAAAAAATCGACTCATTTTCTCAATGACCGGTTACTAGAATTTTTCTTTTCAGCATTACAAGGGGTGGAAGTGACCTTTATATAGCGAAGTACCTGTTATAGCTCTAAAAGTGTGTGATTTTTCGGAATTTAGAAGCGGGAATCAAGAAGACCACTAGAATTGATCTGGTACTCGCAGAAGTGTCATTTCACGATGAACATATTGTGACACGACATATTTTATATGCTCTATGTTATTATCGGTGGATGCGAAAGATCATCAGTTGGGTCTGTGTTTTCTTAATGATTTAAAAACATCAATCATCAACCACCTTTAACTTCTTAATGATAAAAAACATTTGGCTCCCCATTTGAGTTCTAGTTCTCCAAAATAGAAATCTATCTGCTCAAAATTGATTAAGATGAACATGTAAAAAAAAGTTGATGAAATTTCATGAATTGTTTAAAAATGTGTGACGATTCTTTTTAATCAAATTCTTCTCCTATTTTCTGAAAACTTGTTTACTTATTGTTTTTAATCTTAGATTTTAATAAAATTGATAAAAAAATAATAAAACAATATAGTTTTTTAACTAATGCGAGAAATAATTATCTTTTATAAAATTATTTAAGTGTTAGATTCGTCACATAAATACAGTTTTCAGTTATTTTTCAGCTGTCTTGTACAATTATTTATCGTATTTAGACTGCGATGGTCTGATTAGATAGGACGTCGTTCTCACTACCGGAAGAAAGTGAGTTCGAATCCTGACTTAACCAAAAATTTATCATGTTAACAATGGCAAGGGCGCGTAAAATTACTCATTATTATAATGAGTTCCAAGTGAAAGTATATATTCGCGATGGAAGGTCAAAACTTTTGTTTGATGCTGCATCGAAATTATAAAGAGCTACTTGGTTTCAGAATAATAATGAGATACTTACTAGGTACCCCACTATGCAAGATGATACCAATTTCCTCTTTTGTTGCAGTGCCAAAAGGCTTAAATGCACCAAATGTTTTGGGGTATTATCGTACCAAATTATCAAAGCATGTACCAAAAGTATTCAAAAAAGAAAGTTGAGTTACACCAGAATAATGGACGAATAAAAAAAATTATGAATAGCGATGAAAATTAAGTTTCAAAAATGGTTAACAATGCCTGTTTTTGAGTGACGTAAAAGATCAAATTATAATAATTTTCCTTTAATCATGCTCATTCATTGTGGAAAGATCTTAAAAACGTTGGGAAGTAAAAATTCCCCGGTTGCATCCATTCACCTTGATGGCTTCGAAAATAAATTCACACGTCCCTTGCAGCACTTTCAATCAATATCTTCAAGAACATCTTTTCCAATTTCCATTTATGCCACCTCCATTTTTCAGCATTTCGTGCGGCCCACAAATGATGGCATGCCATTAAGGAAGATGAAAAAAAAAATTCTCCATCGAAAGTGCATCAATGGCTCATCAAGGCTGATGCCTCGAAGAGGAAGTTAATTTATTTGTTTGCATAAGATTCTTCAGTTGGCACACAATTTAGAACCGGTATGGCCATATGTTAAAAGTAAAATAGAGGAAGGAATATAATTTTCTGATTCATGTGTGAGGAAGAATCATCCTTTAAATGTATGTAAATGAATTGATTATGAAGAAGGAGAAAAAAAGGTGTGAAGAATGATTCAGTTAACCTTCGCATAATGAGGTGAGTTATGGTTAAAGTTAAACCAGGTCTTGTCATTGAAAAGAAAATAAGTAAAGCTCATGGTCTTCTAATAATTTAAATGTCTTCTTCAAAAAATTTATGTATCCGCTGAAGTAGAGAGTATTCTGCATCATTAAAGAATCCAATGTAATAATTTATTGCTAATGAAACTTCTGATAAATAGTACAAGATAGCTCAAAAAGAAATAAGAGCTCGAATCAGAGGTGAATATTTTTTTATTTCTTTGTTTACAATGCCCATCTATTTCTGATGTACCTATTTATCCCTAAAAGCTGCGGAAGTGATGTAACTTACATAGTAGGCACTCTGTAGGTCAGCCATCATTGCCTCGAAAGTGTCCGGTTCTTCGTAATTTAGAAGTAAGGACCAAGCAAAGGAGCCCTAGACTTGACCTGCCACTCCAGAGGTATCATTTCACATGGAGGACAATGTGATCATCCAGCTCTTCGTAATTTAGAAGCAAGGACCAAGGAGATGAGACCCAGACTTGACCTGCCCCCCCAGAGGTATCATTTCACATGGAGTACAATGTGATCATGACATATTTTATGTGTCCTCTCCTTCATTTGTGGACTAATGACAGATTTTCGTTTGGATCAGGAAGCGAATCCATTTTTTTCCGACAAAAAAAATCGAACATTTTAACTAAACAGGTCGCCGCGGCTTCATTGACGAAAATGGTATTTAAATAATTTTACTTAAGATTAGTGTTTCTTGCATCACAAGGGAATTTTTCGAAATTTAAAATTTGTTTAATCTAGTAATGCATAATTTTAACGTCTTTTAATAGAAATGTTACATTTTATGATGTTCTAAAATCTTTATCCCTTTGAAAAATAGATATGAAAATTATATTGTGATATGGCACTTATTTAACTACCAGTAATTTTTTAAAATTTATTTGAGTGTATAACTCACTATGTAATATAATAGAAAATATTTTTTTAAAAATATTTTGCTTAAGGCTTTTGCATATTTTTAATTAGAATAAGTTAAAATGCTCTCTAAATAGAAAAATATACCTTCATAAAATAAATTACATGATTTCAAAATTTAAAAAATGAATTAAACATGTATTTTTTGCAGAATTCATTGTTTAGATGGTTTCCATTTTCAATACCCATAAATAAGAAAAAACAGTCTGTTTTATTCAACCAAGAGTAAAAAGTAAATATTTGGTTCATAAACACATATAAAATGAAGAAAAATATGAGTGGTATATAGGAAAGAAATTGAGGTATATGTTCTGAAACAACTTGTTGCACATGCCCGAACTGGCAGTAGAACGGATAGCTCTCTGGTCTTCGCCTCATTAGTTTATGGTTTTGAAACCCACTTCAGGCATAAGTGTTAGTAGTGTTTCGGGATCCACTTTAAACTGTAGGTCCTGATCTAATTAAATACATACAAATAGTGATCATTGAGAGACAAACGAAATTAATCCATAAACTCATGACAAAAGTGACATTAATCTGAAAAACAATAAAATTCATTCCTTAAAACATTTCCAAATTCTCAAAATATAAAAAAATTAAGAACTGTGTGGTAAATGGTAAAAGCAAGTAATAGAACGACCTATTGTGACATAAAATCTTATTATAGGTAATGTGCGAGCGCCATTTTGAACCCGGAGAACATTCCAAGAAGGATACAGATGAAAACTACAATTAAACCAAATCTAACAAATACAGGAAACTTTAAATGTAAGAAGACAAATTCAGAGGAAGTGCTTGCTTAAAAAGGGCTCATCTTTATAGCCACTGAAGTGCCATTTCATGGACCCAATCCTTGACACACTAACTGATGAGTGCGCTTCTTTCCCTAGAACTGTACTCTTTCAAAACAGGCTTTCTTTTCGAAGAAGTTGCAAAGGAAAAAACTGAATTTTTCCTGTATGAAATCAAAAGTAGTATAAGATAAAGTGGGTAGAAAAAAACCCCCAGCAAGTTTTAACTATTTCCCAATATTGAAAATAAAATGAAACCCAAAGTATTGTAATTTGTGTATACCTCTGCTTCCACAGATTACTAGTATACGATTTTTTTATTAATGTTTTATAATTACTGTTTAATTTTGAGAAAATAGTTTTTTTATAAATAAGTAAAATTAAATGACTAGTGTTTACTAACAGGTTAAAATAATTTTTAAAAAATGAAAAATTTATTGCATTCATTATGGAAATAAAATTGGCAACATGCCATTAGTTTAACCAGAATGTAAATATTATGAAAATGAGATAAAGGAAAAGGCTTATGGATTTAATTTAGTCTAATATATAGCAACAAATAATTTCTAAAATTATTCTTAACAAGACTTTAGAATAGTTTCATATATTATTTTACTTGATTTAAATATTTCAAGAATGTTTAATCACATTCTTTTTATGCTGATTGCGCCACATTTATTAGTTTTTGTATCTCTATTTATTTTTGTATGTGATATTCTCTAATAATGAACTATATTCTGTGATAAATCTCTCTGTAATATTTTAAGAATTAACTATTTTTTTTATTAATGTAAAAAATAATGATGCAAATTTACTGTCTTATTTCTCGAAAGACACCATGAAATCATTTCTTGGAAAAATCTCTGATGTCTGTGTATTGTATGAATGACACATTAAAATTAATGTTTTACACATTTTATGATGTACCCTAATATCAGTGTATAAAATATATATGTAAAATATCAATAATATCAATATACCTAATATCAGTGAAATAAATTTATAAGTTTAATATATACCTATAAAGGTTTTTCTTGTAATACTAATTTGGTTTATTGTTAAAAATAATTTTAGTTAAATAAATTGATTCAAATGATTTAAAACCACCTGTTATAGTTTTTAACCTGACATGCATGATTAATATATGCTCTGCATTTGAATAATATAATACTATAATTCTTATATATTATTAATAATATATATTTAAAAAAATTTTTTTCAACTTATAAGCTAATCAAACTAAGTTATTCAATGACAATATTTCGACATAATTATATAGATCTTAACTTTAAAAAAGAAATTTAATTTTCTGCAAATATTTCAAAGAAGAAAAACAAAAAAGCATTGTTATTTTAGACACCGAACGAAAAGATACCTTTATTATATATCATCATATAATCACATATATAAAATAACCTGATGATAACTTCAAAAATAAATGTTCACATTTTTTTATTTAAAAAGGTTTGATTATTAAAACAAAACGCTCTCATATTCAATAATACCCATTAATGTAAAATAATTGCTGAAAATGTGCACATTATTTGATTTTATACTGGCTAAATAATTAGTATTTATATAAAAAGTATCCTGAATTATTATATAACACATATTTAAATTTTATATAATAATTCAAGTATTGTGTAATATTAATTTTAAGTATTATTTAATAATTCGAGTGCTACGATAATATATACACCTTAGGTAAGTGAAATTGATGAGTTTTGGTGTGGTTAATAAAGAAGCAAATATAACAAGATAATTTAGAAAGTTAAAGATAACTATTCAATTTTCCTATTATCTTAAGTGTATGCTAAACTATTGCTATCTCTCGCTTTGCAACATCTAATACACTTTTCAGAAACATTGGATAGAAACGGCTGCCTCCGAAGAAATACAAAACTATCTCAGGCATTGACTTTTTAATAAAATTCAGATTATGAAATAATTTTTTTTTCATTATTTAAGATGAATGAAAACCATTTATCAAAATGAAAAAAAAATCCCAATAGTTTAAGACGGGTAAAATATTATTTGCAGTTGACCCGGTCACCTTTATTATACAATCCAAGAATAAAAACCGTATTTAAACTCTTTTTCTTTCCAATAATATCATTATCCGTGCTTATTATCTGCGTGCTAAAAAATACAAAGAGATAAAGAATCCATTACGTCTCCTGAAAAAAATATATTTATTAATTTATTTTGTTCTACGCCAACGAGTGAGGAAAAGTTGCACGGTCTACCCTACTTTGAAGACATTTGAAGTCATATCTTTGTTTCTCTTTTTCCCTTTCGTTCTTTCAACGAAAGGTGTAGGTATCGCTTTCTCTTTCGTCTGAAAATGGGTTTCGAATAAAAGTATACCTAAAACATGGGTTAAAATGAATTGCATTCATCACCAAAATCACATTATACAACGGTTATGGTTGAAGCAAATTTTGAAATTAGGGAGTATTCTGTGTAGGGTTGACTCACTTTGGGCTTACAGAACTAATTAATAATTCGCAAAAACAAGTTATGCAATTTATTGAACGAGGTGTATTTCAATAGTACAACGCCTCGTGTACCAGTGACGAGAAATGAATTTCATAAACCTACTGATTTATAAAAGAAGAATTTATGCTTATATGAATTTACGTCACATATGACACAGTTTCCGTGGAATTGGAATTATCCATTCCAATTATTTTAATAATTAAGTTGGAAGCTTTTATTTGAGTAATTTATTATTTATGAAGATGAATTGTTTAAGTACCTCTTTGCCGCTTGAGGGCGCAGCCAAATATTACACCAAAATATCAAACAATTAACGAATTTCATTTCTTCATTCAATATTTAATTTGTTTTGATTGTTCTGAATACTTATTTTCTGTAAAGTAGCACGAAATACATATTAAACATAACTTACGCGCGTTTACATTATTTGAAAATTTTATTTAAAATCATAATTGTTTTAAAATTACAGAAAATGATAAATTTACCCCATTCTGTGATCACTGATCCTTTATGAGTGATAATTGCTATAGCTTGCAATTTAATAAAAGTTCTCTCATGGATGAAATTCCAAAGCTATTAGGCCTTTTTGAAAATCGAAATTCATTTTTTATTAATTTAGCAAAAAGGTAACGTCGTTCATTGAATAAAAATGATGAAATGATCGATTCATAAATTATTCACTATAATACGCTCAATAGATTTACAAACAGAACAGTTACAAAATTGTACATACGCATAATTATAAATATTGAATTTGGAGATCATAACATTGCAATACTTTTTTCCATAGCAACTGAAATTCGATTCTCAATTTATTGTTCTTGTTGTTATCACCCAAAACGTTTTTCAGAATGGTGCATTATATATTATATCAAAAAGGTCCGATAGTTTTGCGAGCAAAATATTTTAGATTACATCTTTGGCAACAACCACAGTATGTTGAGAGCTTGTTAGATATAGATTTTCATAAATCTAAAATTTCTGTGGAATTAACTGAGCAGTTAATTCTGTAGCAGATAATCAACTAATTATCAACCATAATTCTATAGGCTGTCACAAATTATAAAATAAGTATAGTATTTGTCATATCTAATAAATTATTCATCTTTAATTATATATAGCATGTTATGTTGTTTATCATGTGTCTGTTTATTTAAAATAATTTAAATATTTGGAAAATTGAAGGTATATGTATTACTTTCTACGAACCTAAATATAACCAAAAAGTTTTGAAATATGCGCGATTTGATTTAAAAGCAGTATTCGAATATAAATCTCCTGTTTAGCATTTAAAATGAGGAACAAGATTTAATTAATTTTTGTTTGGCGATTGATTTGGCACCGTTTTTATCACAGGAATGTAAATATCTCTGGAATCCTAAAGTGTTAGGTATTCTGCGAGTAGCTGCCAAATTGTATCAAAAAAGCCTGAAATGTCTGTTAGTCAATGAGGCATGAATGCGGTGAGAAGGCTCTCCGCCAAGCAATTAAACGCCTTCGTGCCCTTAAAACTGCGGAGGTTGTCGCAGGCTTCTCGAGCAGCAAACATTTTCTCCGCACCATTGAGTAACGACCCTAACGCCTTTCCGAGATCGCGTTGTTTCCCCTTTTTCCTTAATGATTTAAAGACAGAAAAACATATATTACATATTGAATTAATCTTTGGGCATTAACCATATCTTATATATTAACGATTGACGCTTCACTTGTTTCTTGATGGACATATACTAAACATCGCGAAAACGGAAAAATGTGTGAATAAAAAAATGAAATATCTTTTGTTGATTTATGTAAAGACTTTTTCGGTAGTATTTTTTGATAAATCTACAAGTGAATTATGACGGATTATGCTGAAAAGACTTCGGAATAATCGCAATCGAATAGGAAAACGGACGTGACTAAAAGTACGAAATCTGCTGGAGTTTTTAAAAGGTTAATCGAGATAATCTTCTTATGCTACTGTTTGAATAAAATAATGCAAGTGTTCTATACTTCCATTTCACTTCCGCTTAAAAATATTGAAGATTTTTTTTTTAAATTTAATTTATTTTTTGACATTCCGGGTGATTATCAATCGTTTGTGCAAACGACACATTATTGTTAGTGAAAAAAGAAAATGCATTAATAACAAATTAAATATTTTGTTGATTTATGTAAAGACTTTTCAGTAGTATTTTCTGACTATTTATCAAGCGAATGGTGACGGATTATGCTGAGAAACGGATTTTGGAATATAATCGCAGTCGAGTAGGAAGACAGACGTGACTAGAAGTTCGAAATTCCATGAATTTCTTAAGAAGTTAATCAAGATAATCTTGTATGTCCGCAATTCGAATCAAACAAATGCAAGTGTTTCCGATCTTTTCATTTCACTTCCGCTCAAAAATAATGAAAGGAAGATTTTTAAAAATAAAGAAACCTAATAAAATATATTTATTGATTTATGTAAAAACTTTCTAGAAATTTTTTTCTGATAAGTCATCATGGTAATTTTGAGGGGTTATACTGTGAAACAGACTTAGACATAGTTACTATTGTGCAAAAAGATTCGAAATTAAGTGGAATTCTTAAAATATAAAAATCCAGATGATCTTCTGTGGTTGATGATCAATAAAAACGAACGCAAGTGATTCCAATCTTTCCGCTAATTTCACTTCCATTTAAAATGGAGGAACAATTTTTTTGCATACTATATGATTATAGAACGTTTGTGCAAAAATCATGTATTAAGCTTCGTGAAAATGGAAAATATAATAAAAAGCAAATTGTAGGTTTATGTAAAGATATTTTGATAGCATTTTCTGATAAGTCATCAAGTAAAAAGTGACGGATTTTGCTTATACTTCAGTATAATCTTCGCTCATACTTCAGTATAAACTTTGGTTATACTTCAATATGATCTAGATCCGGTTGCAAAATAAACATGCCACGAAGTTTGAAATATGATGGATTTCTTAAAATGCTAATCTAAACTACCTTTTATAGCCACTGGCCGGTGTTTCCGATCTTTTCATCTCACATTTGTTTAAAAATAGCTCAAAATATTTACATAGACTTTGTTGAAAATATTCCAGATGATTCTAAATCATTCGGACAAGTGGTATATATAAAGCTCCGAGAAAACACGAAAGCGGAAAATAAAAACTGGAATATTTTTTTATTGATTTAGGTAAAGATTCTTTCGGTAGTATTTTCTGATGAAAAATTGCGCGAATATTAATTGATTGCGGCTAAGATGTGCAGGCCTCGAAATAATAGCGATCGAATAGGAAGATAAACGCGATTCGAAGTTCGATGCAATCTAAATAATCTTCAGTAGACAGATGTTCTAGAAAAACACATGAAAGTGTGTTCAATCTTTTCACTTCACTTCCGTTTAAATGTAGCAAAACGATTTTTTTTTTATGTATCCACTAGTTCTAGTTCGTTTGCACAAACGGAAAAAAGTAAGCGTGAAAGAGGAGAGTTGGGATGACACTCGATTTATTATCGGTGGAACAGCTTGTGAAAGATATTTGTCTTGAGAACAATGCGGCATAGAAAGGATTTAAGAACCGACCACAGAAATCTCCTTGACAAAGCTGTAAAACACGGGGAAATTCTCTTGTTGGCCTCACTTCATCCCGCGCCACGGTTCGTTTCACTCGGACAATTCGAAATTATGGACTGTTGCCACTGAGTGACTGACCAATAAAGACCTCAATAGAAATTTTCTGTTGATTGTGCTGGCAAGCATAAGCCTAAATGCCAATCAGGGCTTAGTGCAGTAAAAGAAGTTTTATATAAAAGAAAAGAAAGCTATGACTGCAATTGATATTACTTTAGAATCCAGCGAATCTTTTGTTAAATATTCAATAAACTGATTATCCATTGAAACCAGAACATGATGTGTTCTGATATAACTCTAAGAAAATAAAGAAAATTACGGTACAAACAGTTAGTGCAAGTTTTTCAAAGATTTCTTTTAAATTATATATTATATTTGAAAAATTACAATTGAGATAGTTACAATATTAAATGATAAATGGATTTTCAAATTGAAATATAAATATTTTAAGCAGCTTTTTCAGTTTATTTTTCAAATTTTTTCTACAATGTAAATAACTAATTAAGGTGCTAAATATAGTTTGTATCAAGTGCAGTTGATATAAGAACTATAATTCGTGTCTTGAACCAGGAAGTCAATGAAATAAAAAGGCTGTTTCCAATATCTGATAATAATTTTACTGTTAGATTGAACGAAATTCTAACAAAGAATGTAATCTAGAATTTGAGTTTACAACAAAATTCAGCTCTAGTGTACATTTAAATACAAATTAATAACAGCCTAGAAATGTAAAATTAAACATCATAATTAGTAAATGGTATGCTAGTATAGTATGATGCACGTATAATTTTAAAACATTTTATTTCAAATAATCTTAATTTAGTTCTTTTCTTATGGTTTAATATTGTAATACGAAGAGTGAGAGAGAGCATTTACTTGTAAATTAAATTATTTAATAGAGCTGAGTACGATTAAACGTAATCCAAGTGTCATCTAGTATTCTATTTTGGATATGTATAAATAAATATTATTGCTCATGAACAAAAAATTCATTTGCAATATGAATAAGCTTTATCAATGTTAGTCTTTTATTTTCAAACCAATGAAATACCACTAAAATTTTTTCTTTCAAATTAGCAAGTGCAAGGGTTCTATATGAAAGGGGCTAAATAAAATGTTTAATTATTGGTTCAATTTCATATGATGAAAAATAATTGAACCATGCACTGGTTTTCCTTTATTTCAGTACTGGCATTTCTTTGCATCAGAAAATGAAATTTAAAAAAAAATTATTTTGATAAATCTCAGCAAATTTTCAATATTATTATTTTTTTTTTTTAGCAAATGTGTGCACAAAACATTTATAATATTATTTGCACATTCTTAGCCATTCCTTTGATTTCCAATTGAAATAAGAGATTAAATAAATGATCATTTTTTCTAAAAGTGCACCAGCGAACTGAAAACGCCTAATAATTAGTTAATTTCCTTCGTTCCAGAAGGTCGTCAGCCGAAAACGAGCTTCTTGACACTTCTGAAAAAGTGTGTCGCGCTGACGACACTGCCCTGTATGAGTCTGAATTGGAAGACGGGCTTCGGATCCAAATTTACATCTGTTGATCCGTTAAGCGATTGATATCGACACTCAGAACCGTTAATGTGTCGATTGCAAAACGCGAGCACCCTGTCCTCTCTCAAGGGCATCACATCACGTATGCAATCATCGCTTTTACCATGACACACCCAGAATTTCGACGACACAAAGCGTTCAATGAAATAACACATATTTTTTTTTATATTAAATGATCCTCTTTCAAAATTGGATCATATTTTGATGCATCTTATAAACAACTAAGGTAAAAAAGTTAAGGTAACAGTTAAATTAAGGTAACATTTTTTTAAGCATTGTAATAAGTGTCAGAACACTTTGAAAGCGTTGTTTTCATAAGAAAAGTGAATATTTTTATTGTTAAACTTATCTTGAATAGAACATGAATCTCATTTTCTAAAAATTTAGGTTTTTTTTTTTTTTTTTTTTTTTTTTTTTTTTTAAATAAACGCAAGATTGCTTTTCTATATGATATTTCCAATTTCTCTGAGAAAAGGCCATCATTCTGATCGCATTTAAAATTAATATAGTATGTTTCTTTGGGACTTTGTTCTAGGTGACTGATAATTATCTATTATGAAGTTCTGATGTAATATGAATGTAAAATTCTGCGAGTTCTGCAGCTCTTTTGTGATTTCGAAGATAATTAGCAAAGATTTTTATACAAATACATGTGCTTGTTCTTTTTTTTTTTTCTAAGAAAAAGTTATTGAAAAAATTATTTCCTTTTATCAATATAATTTGAGGTAAATTATAAATATGATGAATGTAAAACATATTTCTTATTTTCTATTTATTAAATAACTTTCAGAAAAATTATTTCAAATTCTTGAATTTTTTAAAGATGAACAGTTATGTGAATTTAATAAAAACTGAAAGGAGACAATTATGAAATAAATGATTTATATTACTTAAGTTTTATACATATATTTATATAAATTATGGTTGTCATTAATAAAATTATTATATCGAAATAAAAACCAAGACACAGTTGTCCAATAGTTTGAAAAATTAACTCTTTAAAATTAAAACTTCTAAAGACGGTATTTACCTCATAAATATATCACGCCGAAAATAATTTTACCATGGAACATAGTTTAAGCGTTCATAAGAATTATCATACATGAATTTGCTCATAAAACAGCCCATATATTTCATTAACTAAGTGAGATTAACTAATAATCAAGGACCAGTGTTTATGCATATAAATTTCATTTAGTTGATAGATTCGATAGAAACAAACATCTGTTTTGGCTATTAAGGACCGATGTGTACAAAAAATTTCATAATCAAAAATAATTTCTGATATCACAAATATTAAGCTTACTGTTTATTATTATTATTATCAACAGAAACAAGATCGCCGTGAGTTTAAGCGTTCCTCTAATGAATGCTAGAATTTTTACTTTCTGCTTGAAAACAATTGAAAGTAACAGATTACTTGACATAATTATCTCTTATATTCTGTAGCTTTAATCGAACCATAAAACCAAACAAACTAGGATTTGCCAAAGAATAGAAATTGGAAAATTCATTTGCTTCAGGCGTTTTTAGCAAATGTAATAATCAATAAATAAGAAAAAAAAAATATTTACGAAAAAAATATGCCGTATATTAGAGACGAAATTCTCTAATAAAAAACAATTTTAGTGCAAATAATTAACAACCCAATTAATTTTATTTTGTATAAGATGGAAGAGTATTTATGAAATTTTTTATTTTCATGAAGTTCATCTACCTCAATTTGTATTGCCAAATTCATTTTTAGGTTATTGCAAATGCTAAAATAAATATTAGTTTAAATTCTAAATAATGGATGTTATTGAGAATTCTCTAATTAGAAGTAGAAAATAGAAAATTCGGAAATTAGAAATAATTTTTTTCCTTGGATATTCCAACTGCTTGTCACTTTTTAATTTCTTTCTATGCTAGTATGTTAAGTAAGGGATGTACTCTTTTTCTCTTTAAATATATTATATGTATTAATAATACATAAGTAAGAATCACATCGACTATAAGAAAATTATAAATAGACAACAAATTATTTCATATTTTTTTCTAATGCATATTTAATGAGAATTAAAGCAAATTATTTTTCATTAAAAATTTAAATTAATATTTTTGATCAAGAATTGTATGAGAGTTTATTTTCAAAATTAATTAAACGTGAGGATATTTCAAACTTATTATTTTAACTATTATAAAAATTTAGATTTAAATGAAAAACTTAAAAGGAATAGCGTACAAAGAATATACCCATACAATATTTGCTTACTTTTCGTACCAGTAGTAAAGAAATCTGAAAGCAGTCAAAATAGCTATATTGAAAAGAACTCTATAACCAAGTATCTTTCGAATTTTTTATCAATATTTTAATGTCATAATGATATTGTTTGTCAGACTTCAAATAAAGTTTCGTATCGTACTCATTGGCGATTTTTTGTTAGATGCCAGAAGTCCATAACATAGAAATGCTCAATGGCATTCTATTCTATGGTAGATAAATAATATATTTTTATCATTTTTTTGCATATAGACAGAAAAATAACTTTTTGAACTGAGCATTTTTTAAAATTTTTTTTAACGAAAATAATTCAACCTAGCAACAACTGTGTATTTTCATAACAGTTGGCGAAAAATCGTATTATTTAGCACCTACAAAAGTGATAGATTTAGATGGGCAATATTTTGCTACGATTGAAGAAGGCCATGGATGGCAAAAAATATCTGGAAAAAGTCGAGTAGGGATTGGACATATTCCGTGCTAAATACGAAAGTTCGTATAGAAATAACATAATTTAACAAATAAAACTTGTTAATTTGTGTCTCATTTATGGATGAATCTTCCACACTTATTGAATATCAGTCGTATAAAGTAAATATTTCATGCAGCAAATATTGTCTTGGTCACTCTGTATTTTTCAGTTGTTTAGACAAGTCTTCATTTTTAACGTAATATTCTGATTCACAATATTCGTTTGAAATATTCTATAAATTTAAACCAGATTTTATAACTTATTCATTTATATTACGATTTGGTTCATTTATTTGACTTGACATAATATTTTCTTGCTTGGCATTTTAACACCAATTTCAAAGAACAGGAAGAAACAAGTGAAAATGAAGATGTTTCGAATTTAATATTTTTTAAAATGAAAATAGAAAAAAAAAATAATAGCCATTACTTTCAAGCTATTAAACTTTTCAAACTTGTGTATTAGTTCTGCTTCAATCAAATATGTATTTTCCCCCAAAAGGATAATAAATCTTCAAGAATATGGACATGACTTTTCTCATCTCAGAACATAAGAAGCCAAGTTTTAGGTCAGTAGAGGAAAAGAGTTCAGGGCGCATTATACGTAGCGTCACGAACAGAGCGAAGATTTACAGCAAAATATGACAACTACTGCATACTTGTTCTTAAAAAAAAAATAACACCGAGCAAAAAGGACGACAAGAATGATAACGCGCCAAAAGGAAAGTTTTCTGACTGTTCCTTTCGCTATGGCACAGTTTTTTTAGTATTCACTAGGCAATAACATCCACAGAACGCATCAATCAAGTTCATGTATATTATTGCCATACTGAACACGCAGATCTTAAAAAAATGACATCTTCTATGGCATTTTTTAAAAATTGTTCACGTTGAACAAAAGTGAAGCTATCGGTAGTTCTAAAGATTAGGATAAACGGGAATTTCCAGAAGTTAGAAAAAGAACACATTTAGGGCAAAGATCAATATATATGCATGCATAATTAAATAATAAGTTATCTGCGTTGGATATATGTCAAATGTCTACCGTTAAATTATTGTCGAACTCTTTGGGGGAAAGATATTAAATACTTTTGAAATTTTTTTTAGAGTTACATAAATAAATTTACGCATATATTAGAAATAAATATACCTCAAATACCTATCTTTAATTCTCATTTCAGCGGTAATATAAAAAGTGATCATAAATATAAATTGCAGGCATAAAACTACTTCAATATATTTTTTAAATCATATAAATAATACGCAAAATTTTCACTTGTTTGATTAAATTTATTAGAATAATTAAAGATAAGCTATAATGTACCAAACCTCATTATAATTAATTAATAAAATAAATTATAGGTACAATTAAAAGATTGTGATATTTAAAATAGGAAATAAAGATATATATGTAATCATTCTTATAGACTATATCTTTATAAAAGCCATACAACAAATAGAGATATTATTTTCCATCTAAAGTATAAACGGGTAATATTTTAATTAATAGATTGACTTAATAAAATTTGACACAAAAAGTATATAACTATCTTTGAAAGGATTAATTAACCATCAAAATAGAATATGGGTTTTTTCAGAAATAAAGATAAAAATAATTGTTGAAGAATTGAAGCTAGTTCAGAAATACTTAAACATAAATCATGACAAAATAAATATAAAATTCCGAAAAAAAAAATCAGAAATTGTTAATAGACGAGTTTCTAATATTTGAATTACAGTTAAACTTCTAAAATTATTATGTTCATTATAAATTTTTTTAAACTCGTATCACAGTGTTTAACGATTACACAAAAGATTTCAAACCTTTGCTTCAAATCTGTTTTTATTGTTTATATCACCATAAAGATTATAATGCTATAAAAACGAAATCTATCACAAAAGGAAGAAATAATCATGAAAATCCTTCTTTCAAAAAGAGATATGAAAATGATTGTTATTGAAAAAAACCCGAAGTGAACCTTAAAAATAAATTAATATACAATATGATAAAATGAATGTAAATATTTGATAAAAGTATTTCAAAATTCCACAATCAGTATCTGAATAACCGTAAAATTAATATGATGTTAAATTCTATTGCTCACTGGATAAATAATCACAGAAATAGATATAAAAATTATTGTTGTTAAAAAAAATTCTAAAATTAAGTTTAACACATTTTACGGGAAAATCAATGCGATTATTAAAAATTATATATCAGAATTTCTATATAAGTGAGCGTTTAGTATTTAAATTACCATAGAACCATCATAAGTAAAGAAATTTATTGCAAACAAAATAATCTAAATAGATAATTCCTTTTTTAAAAGAAACGCACAAAAAATGTTTGTAGTTTAAAAAATCCTGAAAAAATAAAAGTTTATGTAAAAATTAATTGGACACTTATTACCATGAAATAGATTTATTTCAGAGTTTAGCTATCAGTAAATCTACGTTCATAAATTCCGATACCTATCGAAACAAAGTTTATTCGCAAAAACCACCGTAAATAAATAAGGAAAATTAAAATATTTAGTCGATGGAATATTTTTGAAAAAATTTCTTAACTCATAATTGCCATGCAAAATTCTCCATTTTATAATTTAAGACACAGTATGAAGCTCACTGCAATGTAAATACAGTGTATCAAATAATTGTTAGGAAGCATAAAATGTATTTTTTTGCTAAACTGTAACCGCGAATCATAGGGGTAATGTAATGTTATATCGTGAAAAAGTAAATGTCTTTACCAAAGATAGTTCTTAGAGAAGGGATAACTTATTAATGAATGAAAATATTCTTAAAATTTTAAATATTTATAATTTATTGAAAAATTAATAAAATAAATCTCCGATTTTGAACAAATTTTAATTGAAATAAGTATAAGAAATTATGTCATCAATAAGAAAAGAATTTATTAAGAGAAGTATTAAAAATTATTTCGAAATATAGTAATTTTGTCATCAAGAATATATCTTGTTATTATAGGGAATAGTTCAAACAATCAAATATTATATAGATAAATTACTTATGGGAATATTGCATTTATACATTCGGAGGTAAATATGATTGTGAGATTCAGTTTGATATTAATTTACATAATATTATTCCAAAAAATGATGATTTGGTTTTAAATAGAATAATATGTAGAATATGTATTTCTAAATGTTGTTCAAATATGCATTTATAATTACATAATTTTTAGTAGCTTTCTACGGAATAAAATTATCGATGTACATCATATTCAAATTCTTAATATTCTATTCTCAAGAATTAGTATGAAAATTTCACTGTCATTGCTTTATGATAAATCTTACAATACAAAAAAATAGGCCAAAGATTCCATAAATTTTGTGTATAATTTTATCACGACCAATTTCATGATAGATTTTAACCTCCTAATTAAACAAATATTTTTTGAATATTTTTTTACGTATTTTTAATAAATAATAGTAAAAATGGAATCTTATAATTTTAATTTCAGTTCTTACCTCTCAAGGAGTATTCTGGAGCAGTGAGTGAGCCAGTGGATGGTAATAAGCCAAAATAAGTTAATATAAGCCAAGGGAGACGTAAAATCCCACTGCTTAATTCAAGAAGAAGTGGTGTGGTTCTGTTACAGTCCCGAGAGAACCGTTATTCAATAGCTGTTGCCTCTCTACCTAACCAAGTAATAAATAGAAGAAGGTAATCAAGTTCGGTTTCTTCTCATCGTTTTCTTTAGTTTACTTTTTTTTTTTCTTCTTCTTTAGCTTGGCCTCAAATCGTATGCGCGTGCGTAGAAAACAAGATTTGACACACTAGACTCTCATCTCTGTGATTATTAATGAAGAAGTGAGAGAATGTGAAAAGGAGTAAAGAGTTGAAGAATGAATTCCAATGGTTTGGAAATACCTTATAGGAATATGAGATATGTGAAAAATTATTCTTGCTGTCGTTATCAAAATCGAATTTGCATTAAAATTGAGTTTAAACTGATCTTCTGTATTCATTTTTATTTCTTTCCATATTTTAAAGACAAGAAGAAATATGCACTCATATTTCTCCGTAATCTTAATTCCAATCCTTGTTGAAATTAAATTCTGGCGTTCTTTAGTTATCGAATACCCGCAATTATAAGCCACAATTTTTATATCATAAGAAAACCATAAAGATATTTTTCTCGTACAGATATATAAAATTTTAGGTATTACTTGAAAGGAAGTTGGTAGCTGGAGTGTTCTGTTTTTCAGATTAACACCTTTCTTCATATTTTTCAAACTGTTATTAATTTAAATCTATCTTTTATTTCTTTTAACTTAGGTTTCTCATCTAAAAATTTGTCGCTTTAATATTAATATGTGATCAAAAGCAAGAACACTTCATCTTAATTTTTTTAAAAATGGTGTTATATAGTCTGTCCATATTAAAGTATATTAATCTCAAAAGATGTGAAAATCTGAAGTATAAAATATTAGCATAAATGTATAATAATCATACTTAGCATAGTAAAATATAAAATAATTATACTTAGCATATGTTGTAATTTATTTCCAGTACTAATTATCCTTACATTGATTACATGAAAAATTGCATTTTATCATTATCAAACTTCTTTAAATGCTTATTTTTAGTAAAGTAAACCGTTTTGATTTAAATAAATGAAATGACAATTTTTTTTAAAAAATTTATGAAAACTGAAAACTAATTCGTCTTAAAAGTTTATTAATATTATTAAGGATTGCACTTAGTAAAATTTAAGGATAAAAGCATCTGAAAAGCATTAGACGTGTTCGTACTATATAAATCTAGATTAAAACGGTAGTTTAACTAGCGTCTACCTCTCCCATTAGTTAAGCTTTAACACTGTTTAAGTATTATTCACCAAAAAAACATTGTAATAAATTAAATGCTTTATAATAAAAAAAAATAGAACCAAGTTCAAGTCAATAGAATGGAAAAAGCACTATTATTCCTAATACAGTGATTCAGAAATATACTTTTGAAACATAATGAGATTTACAATAAAAAAAATATAAAGAAATTATTTTTTTATCGAAAACATGAAATTATTCTTTAAAATATAGGTTTACAGATATGTTTTGAGAAATCTTTGATATTTTTCATTCAAACAAAATAATTATATGAGAACTTGACTCTTAAAAGCAAATTTTTTAAAAATAATGTAAAAAAAGATACAAGATTTAAGAATAAAATTTATTTTATTCGTAATTCATGCATCTTTTAACTAAGAAAAATTAATTTTTCTTAATAAAAGTTATTTTTTTTTCACAAAATTTCAATAATATGTCTTCGGGAATATTAAATGCAATCCAGAGAAAATATTTCCCAAATAGAAATATGTGTATACCATAATTTTTAACATCTTAAAAAATCATTTGTATTTAAATGTTTAGGATTATTTGATATGTGTTTGGAGAATTCCATAAATACATTTTTTTCG
>JAPDSC010056992.1:0-10436 GCA_026290005.1 Latrodectus geometricus | reverse complement strand
TATATAACCTAACTATCAATATCTTATTACACAAGTTTAAGAATCACGTGTCTCGTAAAATTTCAGTCAATTAATAAAGTTCGAAAATGATCAGGAAAATGAATGCCTACCCTTTTACATCACTTTATAAACTTTGCAATCGTCAGCAACGCCGCTCTTAATTAATCTTCTCCCTTTCTAAATCTTTAGCCCCAGTGGATTTGGTGATGGTGCGCAAGTTGTCGCTACCATTCGTATGCAAATGTTGGCCTTTTAAGAACTGTCTGAGGGGAAGCTTGCAGGCGAAGAGGTGATTGCTTCGATGCCTACGGACAGGCCATCTTTTATTCGATGCTACACGAGAGACACAATGTGTGGTGGGGGAGGTGGGCTTCGGAAGCGTTACTCTGTGAAATTGAACTTATGAATGAGTTATGGGAGGAAATTCTTCGTCACACTTTTCATTCACTGGGAATATCCAAACAAAAGCAAGACACGATTGGGTTCTATTCGTACTACGTCCTCATTCTTGGCGCTGAGTGTGTAGGATTTGGCAGTTTTCCTTACCATTGTACTTGAAAATTTGCGGCCTTAAGGCGACTCATTTCGAGCCATATTGAATGTTAAGTCTATGGAGAAATTTAAAAATATATTTCACAAGTTCTATTCTGACTAGACCTTCACTTTTTGTAAGTTTTGATTTCTCTCAAGAATAAAAATGTCGTTTTGTTTAAAATTTATTTTTAAAATTGTTTTAACTATTTTTAAATTGTCTCAATATTTTGAAAATATGCTTAAAACATTAATAACTTAAGAATGATAAAGAAATTATAGAAATTCTAACCAACAAACGCTATTAATAAATATATATATAAATAGCTGGAAAAAATTTTTAATTTCATCTATGATAGATTTTTAAAATTTTTTATAAATACATCTTTTAATTTTTCTTAAAAATTAGAAACGCTCACATGGTGGATGAATACTTGGTTGTTTGGTAATCAATCCAATCACTTCCTTGCGATATTCTACAACTATGCCACCGGGTTTCGTTCCTTCCAACAAATAGTGTGTCTTTCTATGTTTACAATAAAATCGTTATTGTTTTTTGGATGGCCCTCGTAGAAAATACATGTTTCTGTTCAGTATATATTTTACTGTTCATATGTTGCTTATTTTAGAAAAATATTCTCAGCTATATGTTTTAAATTATTTTATTATATTGCAACTGAATTATTTATGACCATCTACGCGTGAATGAATAACCGTCTACTCGTCTTTTACCACCCATGTCGAAATATATTCACAGCAAGAAATTTCTCTATAAAACTCATGTAAGGCATATTTTCTTACCTGTTTAACCCCCTCGAATAGTTTTTAGAGAAAGAAGAAAATTTTTTCGAGGAAAGTATCGGAATGCGTCAGGTATAAAAACAAGTTTTCCTTTTTTAAGTAACTCCACGCATGAGAAAGTTTTCATTTCTCTTACAAAAAGTGAGAAAGCCAAAACAGAGATACTGAAAAAAGGAATGAGAGATTTAATTTGAGAAATTAATGAAATCTCAGTTTTGTAATTGATAAAAATTTAGATAATCTTATTTTCTTTCAAAGTAAAATTACAATTGGAATTTTCAAGGAAAGGTTTTAAAACATTCGCTCATACCCAAAGAAACTTCATCATTCTTTAATTTTACATTCTTCGTTTATGCTTCTCTTGGAAAACGTGTTAACGATGCTGCGCTGCACTTTTAAATTAAGATTGATAATTTTAGTCAACATTATCAATAATATTAGGAAAGTATCTTATTTATCTATTCATTGTATGATTTTCTTTAACAATATTTTAATCACAATGAAAAAAAATTAAATAAGTTCCGCAAACGTTACTTTATCTGATGATTCAAAAATTAACGTACAATTTCTTTCACTGGAATTTTTATTTATGTAATTTCTTAAAAATGTATTCTGTATAAGTATTGCATACAAAGTACAGATACAAGAATGAAATAATGTCTGAAATAATTTCCTTATTTTGCTTACTGGGACAAGGTTTATAATATGCAGCTTATAAATGGTACAAATGCATTGCATTCTGCGTATTAAAATAAAATTTTATTAATAAAGCATCTTTAATGAAATAAGAGCTGGCCGATAACTGGTTTGCATTTCTGACTCCTAGGCTGTTGGTTCCTGGTTCGAATCCTGACTCGGACATGGACATTTCCTTCCTTTCTCTGTGTTTCTTAGGCCTTTCTCTTCTGAGATGTTGGATGAATATGACCCGCCCTATAAACGGGTTTGTGGTGGTGTGATATGGCATGTATGTACTGAAGAAGTCAGACTTCACGCTAAAATTACGGTTCAGTTGGAAAAATGGAGCAACGCACCCCATATTTCCCTGGCATAAGAAAACAACAGCAGTAAAATAAGAAGTCCAATTATTTTTGTAATTAAATTATTTCTAAAGGCACCCAAAGAGATCTTATTTTTATTCTTATCACATTTTGATGAAAGAATAATATCCATTAGTGATAAGAAAATGCGTGTAATGTGGTTCGAAACCAATTTGACTAAGAAAGTGGAGAGATATTTTAATGTGATTCATAAAGTATTTAATCTGAAATGATTACTTAATCTTGACAAACTATTTTGTGTATAGTTCCTACTATTAGTTAAGTTCGAACTTTGGTACTTTTTACTGTGTATCCTTTAAGGTGATTCAGAATTAATCGGTTCAGACCCCGTTATTAATATTTGTCTTTTGAGAGAGGCATTTTTATTACCAGTGAAGATGTGTTACACAGTAATAACAAACTATCCTTCCAAAAGTTCATGACTGTGGCTTCCACTTAAGCCAGTATCTCTTAGTAGACTATTTAAATTGGTTTCCTTTTCCTCTACCAAACATTTCCTGGAAGTTATAGCCTAACCTTCTAGATCATCAGTCAAATTTTTATAGTCCATTTTCTCGAAACACTGTTAATCATGCAGGGATACGGGATGAACCACTCTTCTGCAGAAGTAGGTATGTATTCATATGAAAGTGTTACCGTACAGTGCACAGATATTCTCCAAATTAATTTGTGCTACCTAGATTTCATAAAATAAAATAAGAGTATTAAGAGCATACCACAAAATATAAGATTAGATCGTAATTTTAAAACCAACGAATTTCGCTGGAGTTTTTTTACGCCATAACACATATTCGGAAACACAAAAAAATGTTCTATACTTCGCATGTATTTGTTAGACGCCTAACTAGTATGTAATTATTCATTCTTTGGATACTTTTCTATTGTCACTGAGCTCAGAATAATGTTCTTTACATATCTACAACCAATGAGTAATGTCGTGGTGGCCTACTTGGTCAGGACGTCGTTCTCATTATCGAAAAGTAGTGGTTTTGCGTCTTAGCGAAGATCCGTCGTGTACCTTAAATAGATCATGGGTGCAATGTTCTCCAAGTGAAATGATACCTCTGAGGCTGGCAGGTCAAGAATTAGGGAATCTTCTGCTTGATCCCTACTTCTAAATTACGAAGACTCCAGACTGCTTCCACTAACTGATATAGCCTAAATAAGAGCTAGGTACAACTCTTATTTAGGCTATTAGGTATGTTAGCTTACTAGGTATGTTGGTGTAACTGTCTCTACCATGTTGGCCATGAAAACGAAATTAGCCTTTCTTTGTTTCTAAGATAGTGCTCGATCTGTAGCTTAGTCGGTTTACTGATGTTAAGGTGGATTCTCCCTTGCTTTTATTTAAAAAATAACATCTTTCATTGCAAGTAGCAGAATATCTTAAATTTATTCCAAAGTCATGGTTTAAATGGCAGACTTATGAGCTTTAGAAATAACTTCTTTGTCATGTATATTTTCATACTTCCTATTGCTGCTCTTAATGAGCAACATATTTTAAAAATTTCAGCATAAATATGGATTATTTTTTAATCTTCTTAAAAATTCTTTAGTAATGGAAAGTCAGACAGGAAAATAGAAATATCAATTCAGCTGTAAGGCTATCAATAACCAAAAAAATTCAGCTTTGTAAAGCTAAGTTATTCTCAGTTTATCAGAATTCTTATATAAAATATTAATTTATTATACCCACTACCCAACTAATATTATATATTTTTACACATCAAACTCTTAATTCATGTAACTTTGTAAATAATTTCGCCAAATTGCAAAGGTAATCGATTCGCTAACTATGTATATATAAGTGATTATAATTTTAAACCTACACACATACATAATGGAATGATATATCCTGAAAGAGATCAGTGGTTTTTGAACTAAGATAAACATCCATGTCTGAGGTCTAACCCAAAAATTTTTAAACTGAAGTTCTGATTATTGACTACTATACTACAATTTCGGCCAAATGATGTTTAAGTCTAAGTTCAGAGAAACAAAAGGTAATCAATTTGACTCAACTCTCTGACAATTTGTGGACCAAAAAATCACTTAAAAAATTGTGTATTCTTTTTATAAATTTTAAATTTATACATATTGAAGAACAGAAATTAACTAAATTTTTTTTCTAAGAAAAATGTTCATCAGAATATCATGAGAAATCAGGAAAATAGATTTCATATGTTTTTTTTTATAAATTTCATTTGATTTGTAGTTAATTTTTATTTAATAAATAATTTAAAGACGTAAAATGCATAAAATTATTAAATATATAAACTGAGAAAAAAATTAATCAATATCACTGAAAAATCTATCACTATCAAATCCAAAATCACTTTCAGAATTTCATTATTCATCAGAGGAATATATACTCTATCAATCACTTGAACATTTTCTAGCAGCCATTTCTGTAAAATTCATTGGTTACCAAAAATCAGGGAAAACTCACAAAAATATCGATAACTCTCCCAAAAACAAGACATTTTCAATGAAATTTTTTATTTGGAAAGTAAAAGGAGCTGAACAATATGATGTTATGTAAAATAGTGGCACTGCAGTTGAAATAAGTAATTTGTAAGGAGCATAAAAATGGATGTCTTAGACAAAGGCGGCAATTGTCGCTGCATATCTGAGATTAAAAATCTAGCATAGCGAAATTGTAACAAATTGACCTCCCAGCATCATTTGACCGAACAATTTCGATGCCGAGTTATCTGGAGATTAGAGGCAGGACAAAGTCAGATAGAAATGGCTTGATGGCTGTCTGTAATTCATAGACATTGGCAACAATTTCTAACCACGGATTCGGCATACAGGACTTTCAGCCAAGTACAGCCATGCACCTTCATGATTGCCAGTAACTGATATTTGTCATTATGCGCACGAAGGAATAGAACAGCATTTCTGTCTGAACTAAAATACTTCTGATATCTTTACTTATGACTACATTTTGAGATAGTTAGCAAGTTAATTTTATTGCGATTGAAATAACTATACTATATGAATTAATTATCAATTTATTACGTGAATATCTAAAAATATAATTACTGACTTGAACACACCTCTAAACATTTGGAGAAGATATGAAATTATAGAGTAAAATATCTTAGTTTTATTTCATTATACACAATTATTTGAGTTTTTAAAAGCTTGTTTGGAAGAAAACATTTTATTAAATATATCAAATATATCATTTAAATATCGAAAAATATGTTATGTAGGATTTTCATTATTATAACGAAATATATGTTCTAGCCACATTATTTGTGAAATCTTCAACGCTTTTACTATGTTATGTTCTCTGTATTTTGAATGTAATTCATGGTTGTAACTTATTCTCCAGTTTCCGTTTTCTCTTATTACGCCAAATATTTTCTTGAGATTTTTCTCTCGAATGTCATCAGTTTCTATTCACCTGTTTTGTTAATTATACAACATTCGTTATCATATAAAACAATTGGTATTAATACTTGTATAACTCTAGTATTTACACTAGGAATAAACCGGAGATAAAATATTGTAAAAAAAAGGGGGGGATTCAGTGTATAGAGATTTTATAAAAATATTCTCACTTGAGATACCCTTCAATATTTGTCAACATCAAGAATAGAGAGTTTATTACAACTTATTCCATTAAATTCACATGAGTTTTTATAAAATGCTCTATAAATTAAAATAATATTAGTGAGTTCTGCATTACAAGTTCTAAGATAAGTTGGAGAAAACCCGCATACCATTTGGATAATATATTCAGCAACATTCAACTAACATGAAACTTCTAATATCCTTTCTCTAAATTTGTACATGGCTGCATCATTTTGTAATAATCTAGACAAATTCATGTCAATCAGCTTCTTTTAAAAATTCAAGAAACAATTCAAGTCTCTTAGTAATCGTAATCAGGCATTTGTCTATCACTTGTTACATTCACTCGTCTTATAAACGGGTTTCGAGTATGGAGAATTTTTATTTCCAAAAACTCTGTCTTTCCTTCATGCAAAAAGGTATCTCCCAAAATCTATAAGGTTAGAAAAGTAACTCACAAAATCTATAAATAGTTTAACCCTTCTTTGCATAATGGTGGAAATTTCCATCATAACCTATAATGCCCAAAAATTATATAAAAGAACAAGTTCATTTTAAGTTGATCATGTTTGGATACCTTTGTAATGTCCATTGCATAAAAAGAAACATAGCTGTCAAAAATAAACAAGTGTCATTATCAGTGAAACGAGCTTAAAGTTGTCTCATTCCGCTGTTTGTTGTAGTTGCAATAAACGTATGATTTCGTTTATAATTTTGTTTTATTATATTAGAGTTTCTATTGCTAAAAATTGAAAATGAGTGGAAGAAAGGTTTGTAACACGTGTTTCTGTTATTTTCCTCTTTTATTTCTATTTAGTACTAAGCTAATGATCTAACTTTGGATGATGATGGAAATTTTTAGCATACTGTTTTTTGCTAAATTTATTCTATAAATATATACTAAGATTTTTTTAACCATTTTTCCTTTAATTTTGAACATGAATTATATCAACTTGATTAATTTCACCAATAAAGAAAAAATCATGCAAAGAAAGGTTAACAATAGTTTTCAGAAATAAAAATAGTTTTCACAATAATTACATAAAAAGTACTTTCTTATACGGTGAATCGGTGCCACATAACAAAGTCTCACGTAGAAAATAACTCAAAACTTTACGAAATATGAATCGTTTTTATAAACTAAATCAAGACAAGAGGTTAGTATATTCAGGACATTGAAATCTCAGTAAGGTAAAAGAGAAAAGCTTAGTTAGCGAAAGAAAATAACGCCATAAATAAATGAAAGTTAAATAGTGATAAGAAAAATTATATAGATCACTACTAAACTAGAACTTGAAAGATCTGTAAATATAAAACCTTTCGAAATATAAATCGATTTTATAAACGAAATCAAGACACGAGGCTAGTATATTCAGTACATTGATATTTCAGTAAGGTAAAATAGAAAAGTGAATTTAATGAAAATAACGCAAGTATTTTAAATAAAAGGTAAATAGTGATAAGAAAAATTATATAGATCAGCACTAAACTAGGAACTCTGTAAGTATAAATCTACTCTGTACTGGGGTTACAATACGTATGTAATGTAACTGGCTAATGCAATACTTATGTAATTTGATGATATACATATGAAAAATCGAAAATACTAAATGGCCGATCAAAATATTTCATTTTTTTATTGAGAATTTCTTCAGTTATGTTACAAGTTAATTGAAATTTTCATATGCCCCACAAAAAAGATTAGAGTATATAGATGTATTCAGTGCTTGATGTATCGGATAAAAAAATTCTTAATGTTTCAGAGAAAGGAAAAATATTTGCATATTCTATTTTTTTATCATAAAAAAATCAAATTTTACAAAATGAAAACAAACGAACATTTATTGAAAGTAATTTCGTTGCTCAAATGAGTTACACCTCTTGATAAAGAAACATATTCTTCAACAGCTAATAAAAAAAGAATGATCAATAACGAGGATTTCTATTGATATACGGCACGTTTTTTCTCTCCGATATTTTGCTTTACTTTTTTGCTGCACTGCACATAGTATTATTTGTTATTAAATTGCAACATCATCTATATTCTCTCTATAAAAATTAATGAGGTAGTTTTGTTTGTTCACGAGACATGGAAGGTCGAGATTTATTAGCCTGATACACTCTTTTTCCTTTAGGGCTAGCTATTCATCTGCGAGCAAGTCAGTTCCCTAGCATAAGTAGATTATTTGTTACTTTGATACCTTCTGTTTTATTAATCTTTTCTTTGTAAATTTGCTTTCTTTACAATAAAAATTCTATCCATATTTTCAGTTAATCTTGTGAGTCTTAATTGTTAATTTTATTAATTAAATTTTCAAAAATTTGAAAAAGAAGCTAAAATAAGATAGATATTAACAGGTTGTTTACATTTCCATGCTATGCCCATAACATCATATTTTACTTCTTCTCTTGAGCTTGTCAGATATGTGGCACCTCTGCATTGTTGCATTTTGTACCATGCTCCAAGCCCAATTTTTTCCTAGTTCCATTGTCTTGGGTCACCTACTTTGTTTATAAAGTCTGATAGGCCCTCAATGGAATTTAGGTGTAACTCTTTAGGATATGGATTACCTAGAGTAGTGAATCTTGTAAGGGCAAGAGCATCACACTCATATAGGATAATATTTTACTTAAACTTGAAGTAATTTTTTTTATTCTTGCTGCTTCTTCAAACTATTTTGTATTGTTCTAAGTACTGCCTCTGTCGTTCTGACACACCTATGTAATGTAACCATAATTCTTACATTTTGTCATACCATCACACCCTGGGACTTACATCTTAGATTTTAATATGTATGCAAGAGATTACATGAAAAATACCACTACTTTTTGTCGTACATCAATTTATCTAAGAAATCCAATATTTCTGCTCCATTAAGGGTATTATCACCTTTAAGAAAAGGCTTCAATAACTTCTTATCCATTGTTTTTTCTATTCCAGCAGCTAATTTACTCACTTGTTTTAGCTCTCTTAAACTTTTTCCTTTAGCTTCATCTACAATCTGTTTAGAGATTTTTTTCATAACCTAAAGTTTCACAATATTCCTGTTTGAAGTTCTTGTGGAAATTTTGATTAGGGCACATGTACTTTCACATACAAATACTTGTGGAAAATACGTGCTGATATGAATTTGTTAAAATATTTTATACAAGCTTAAAAATTTTTGCTAATTTTATTTAACTAATCGCTAGTTTAAGTTGAGAGGATAAAGTAAAAATGTAAAATTGAGATCATTAGATTCGCAAGTGAATTCTTATATATAAATGAAAATTAATTTTTCTTATAATTTTATTGCCATTTATAGTTTTCCATTTAGCTTAAAAATGTACTTGGAACAAATTTTATAAATATTCGAAGTGAACATGATAATTTTATTGTCATGTTTTTTTCAGACATTTACGAACTTTAGTTCACATACCTTTTTTAAACCAAATAGAAAATCATAAATTTAAATTCTTATTATAATTTTAAAGAATGCACACATAATATCTAAAATCATTTAAGATTGACGGTACTCTTTATGTCTTGCAGCTAAGTCAAGAATCTACTTTTCTCAGTTATTGAAAGTAATTGTTTTTCACTGGATGGCTTGGTTGTCACAAAGAGGTCATTTTATTCCCATGAGGGCTGATTAGATTAAAACCCACACCTTGAAGAAGAGCTCCAACTCATCCAAACCTAATGAGGAATTCTCAACTCAATCCCCACGCATTGTTGAACCAAAGGTCCGAGTGATAACAGTTTGGCTATACAACTTCGGCAACCTTATTGTATAAGAAGAGATCAGATAAATACGATAACTTCAATCTTATTTTAAATGTCTCAACTTCTTTCAGTGACCATTAAATAGGCATGGTTACATGCATTATTAATGGTCACTAAAGAAGTCTAGATATTTAAAATAACGCATGCTTAGAATATTTTTAAAAAAAAACATTCGAAAAATGTTTTTAAAGAAAAATGTGCAAAATTCCATTTTTCTCCTTGTGTTTATTCCGATCCAAAAATTTATTCTTTGATAAAAAAGAAGAAGGAGCATGAGAGTTAGGCAAATATTTTACTGGTAAAATGAGTCTTAGGACACCGAACTCAACTTTTTTTGTAGAAGGTTGCCATGAACAACTTAATAAGCACCGTATGATTCAGAGATGTCCAGCAGATCGTAGCTTATATAAGATTATAATTTGATTGTATATTGATGAAGAAAATAATGATCTTGAAAGAAATTTCTAAGCATACTGCATACAATTTTAAAAGAACGTTAAATATAAATTGTTTATGTATTAAATACTAAATATTTTCCATTATTATTCCCTTTATCACGTTTTTAGCTTGCCATCCCTCGCGATATCAGTTCACATGGAGGACATTGCAAGCATGACATGTTCTTTGTGCTACATCTTCATTAGGAATCTTAGGTTGGATAGGGATTTTAACTTATTAACTTTCGAAATTTT
>JAPDSC010056986.1:5543-37272 GCA_026290005.1 Latrodectus geometricus | reverse complement strand
TGTCCTAAAAAAGACATTTTTACATGTCCTAAAAAAGACAGGTCACGGAGGCGAGTAGCATCCTCACACCATCACAAATCCGTTTATAGGGCGGGACACATTTATCCTTCACCAGAGGAAGGGGCGAGAAACACAAAGTAAGAGAAAATACATCCATGCCCGAAGCCGGGATTCGAACCCGGGTCCTTCCCATTCGTAGTCAGTTACACTAGACAGGTTGGGTGGCACTTAAGCAAAATATAGTGTAATGTATTTCCTAGTCTCGTAATTCTTGATTTTGCACTTTTATTTATTTAAATTAATGAGATATATATTATAAAATGTGCTTTGCTGAGTGCAATTTTATTAGGAAAAGTGCATTTTTTATTGGAAAAAGTGTACAGAATAAATTTTTTGTGATATTTATAGGAAACAATATTTTCTTGAGAAAAAATATTAATACAGTTGAACCTATTTTTATTGATTAAAATAGAATCAATCCAGTATTACGTAATCACGTGTTTGACTTTTACATTCTTATTTTTATCTGATAAGCAAATGCCATCACCCTGGTTATATATACATAAGACTTTCGCTTATTCTTGCCTTCATTTCCTTCAAATTCTTATATGAAGTTAAAATTAATTCATAAACAATGTATAAATATAGTTAGTTTAAATAAATGTATAATTAATTAAATAGGGAAACAGCTCAATTTTTCAAAGAAGCATTTTTTAAAACTACAAATTTTAAATGAATCTAGAGAAATAAAGTATTGGAAAGATGTTCAAGTCAGATCGAGTATAAGGGGGTCTTCTGTTTGGTCCTTGCTTCTAAATTACGAAGACTGATGCTTCCATTTAGTAGAGCCCAAATCAAGGCTAGGAAGATTGAAGTGGTGCAAAAATAACAATATACTTTCGGGGACACGATGGCGTGCCCACTGTTTGTCCCACTATATAATAGTACCAACATTTCCACCCTTTTTAGTGCTGAAAGCAAAATTAATAAATTAAAATATAATTAAATTATTTTTGTTATGTATATGTGTACATTGTCTATTTCTTAAATTAAAAATCCAACATAAGATAAATGACAAGCTTTAGATATTAAGCATCTATAGTTCACCTCTAGTTTATATCTCATTTCATTAAATAAATGTTTTTTATTTTTATAAACAAGTTTTTCTTAAAAATATCATCGGTTGTATGTATGAAAGAATTTATGCACAAAATACTTTATACAGGAAAAATGTGTTGATAAGTTTAAAAATAAATAAAAATATGTATAGACTTTTAGAGATCTGTCATTAATAGAACATTCATGAATTCTATTTCATTCTATATTAATTTTACTCATTGAGTTATCTGTATTTTCAAGGGACTTCATTTTGATTAAAATTGTTCCTATTATTACTTGCATGAAAACATATAAATAATTTATTTCAATACAAATTATTTTACTAATATTATAAAAATGTATTTTTATGTCTCAAGCAAAATGCTTTGAGCATAATTAACAGTTTAATATTATGACTGCTAATAATAATTTTGAAGGGAACAAGTATCAGAGTTCATTTGAATTGACAGAAAAAAGTCGCTTTTGTGCGGTCTGATTAATCTGATTATAAGGACACAATAAGGTGGCTTCGATGTGTCAAGATGTTTAATGTCATTTGATAAATTTTCAAGCAAATTAGTGACACTTGAGCAATCAGCAGTCAGTAGCAATCACCAAGCAAATAACTCTTACTAGGCAAATAACATGAATATATATAAATGTATTACTTGAAAGTTCCTGTTGTGTTTTAATTTTCATTGAAAAGTTTTGAAGGTTAAACATATCCGTAAAAGAATATTTTGTCTGAGAGCACTTTTATTCTATTCTTTATTTTTTCTAAAACACAACATACAAATACTAAGCTTACAATAAAATGATACAATATGATCTAATAAAATAACAAGCTTTTTCTAAATCGTATCTTTCTCAGCAAAAAAATGCCATGCTTATCTCGGAAAAATTTATGTTGATAAAAAAAAAGATATGTGGAGTATTTGAAGCAATTTCTTAAATTTTGTGAAATGTTCAAAATAAATTTTACTTCAAAAGCAAACTTAAATCGCTTCTGAAATTCTTACGCACAACTATAGTTCCAAACTTTTGCTCAAATTGGAAATCTATAATTTATACAGAAAAAACTCATATGCACATTCAGAACTGGAGAAGAATAGTGCTTAGGAAAATTCAAATAGTTGTAAATGTGATGAATAATTTAGGTTAATATGAAACATTTATTTATTCATATAGAAACTACTCAACAAAATATTAAATTTCCAAGAAAAATTATTTTACACTGAAGAAAGTTTTCGAAATGGAAAGTAGAATTATAAAATAAAACAATAAACTATTTTGTAAGAAAAAAGGACCAAGAGTATTTGAAGATAGATTAATTACTATTCGGTTTGTGTGCCATAGAACTGCCGAATATACAAAGTAAATGGATAACGAAAATGCAGTTTAAAATTAATCGAATCTAATGAAAATTATAAAACATGCCCAAGTATTTATATTTTTCACAAATGTAAAATTTGAAAAAAACCCTTACAACAACTGAAGGAAAAGTTAACCTTGCAGAGCAATCAGCAATTGGTGTACCAAAATCTAGTATTCTTACAACTTTATAAAAAGAATTTTCCTTAACGAAATAATCTTCACAAAGAAAAAGATTCACACAATATCTGCTGAGATTTTAAAATTATGAAAAAGCCATCTTTATTCTTCACTCTTATATCAGCAAACATTGCATATCATATTTCGCATTGTCGTAGATATCAGAGTTAAAAAAAAAAAAAATGAAGGAAAGAAGATCAAAAGTTTATTTACAAACCCTAGATGAACTTTAACCAGATTATCTAAATCACTCCTAAAATGACTTTTTATTGGAAATAATGATCTCAACACAACTGAAATTGTTAGAAATATATGAAAATGATATAGTAATAACTGATGCCTCTCATGGAAAAATCAATATTGATTTTCCTCAACAACCCTAATGGTAAACAATTCAAATCATGAAGGCTTTTCAGTTACAATGCTTTTTTATGACAAAATTACTGCCGATTTTCTTATCTATCAAAAGATTTTTTTTATCAGAGATAAATTGTTTTTCATAGAGCCCTTTAATTACACAGGTTAACTCATGAATTTTTCCATGCAAATCCTGGAGACTTTAATAGTTTTTCTCTAATTACCTAATTAAATTAAGGAATAAAAGTAAATTAATTCCTGATCCTAAGTAAATTTTTACAAACTTTTGCTACTTAATGATAGACATAAGCTAGATAATTTTTTGAGGTATTAAATAGGGGAAGTGTTTCCATATAAATTATTAATATATGATATTATTTTATGATATTTTCGGTTTGTTACTTGTCTCTTAAAATCGGTATTTTGTCGAAATCTGTGCCAGCTTATTTCGACAAAGAAACTTGTGTGATATAAAGTAATATTTCTATTCTGAAGATAAGAAATACAATTTTTATATACACATTAAGAACGTGTTTAAAATACATTTAAATTTAACATTAAAGTCTTATTTACATGTTATTTTGTTTGAAAAATACATTTCTCTCATATCAGAACTATAGACAGTACACTTTTTAATTTGACATGTATAGTTAACTTAGAATATTTCCACATTTAAATATAATTTTTTTTTTTTTTTTTTTTTTTTTTGTTTAAAATAAAATGCATTAAATAATTTACTAAAATACAAAAAACTGAAATTTATTACGATTATACTAAATTTTATTTATATGTTTAGAGAATATCTTTTATTAAAACTTATTTACTTACTTTTCTACATATATAATAGATTTGATAAAAAAATATATACATAATATTTTATTTATACACAAAAATTTTAAATAAAAGCAAAATATTTTAATTTTTTTTACAGTAAATTTACTTATTTAAAATAAATATATTTCACCGTATTTTATAGAAATGTTAATATATTTTTAAAACCTTAACAACTTTTTAAAATTATCAGAAATGTTATTTATTTTTTGGAAATGCCTCATTAATAAATGAAAGTTATGCCTTTTTAATTAAATAAACGATAATTTTTATTATATTAAGATTGAAATATATTTAAAAATATAAGACCTTCCAATATTTAAAACGAGAAATCTTAATCACTTTTAGAGATTGGTCAAAAAAAATTCTATAATTATAACAATTAATACAACAGTCATTGAAAAGTTGATTATATATTTGTAATGACCGTTAATAATAATAAAAGACATAAACTATCCAAAGTTGATATGAACTGGTAGGTAATTGAATCAAAACACAATATGAATGAAAGCAAATTTTATCGTCTGATAAGATCTAGACATTATTTTAAAAGTAATAAATTAAAAGCATGTTAATACGTATAAAATATATACTTATATTCCTTTAATTATTTTTGCATAAAATATAATGGAAGTAAGAAGTATCGAATACATTTTTACAGCAAGTTTGTACAATCGCCAAACGTAACAGTTTCGATTTTTAATTACATTACATAATTACATAAATTATTTAGTAAATTTTCTCTAATATTTCAAAGTCCTTTTGATGAGACATAAAAAATGTGAAGTTCTCAGAGATTAAAAATAAGCAAACATCACAACTTGCTTTCTACAGAGTGTTATAGTAACAGTAGAATATTTGTAACACCTCGGAAAGTGATACGTTACCTCCCCAAGAGACTTAGAATCCTTTAAAGACAAGTATGTTCATAACTGATGGATGATCACATCCGTCATCACATTTCGTCCTGAAATCAAAATACACATCATTTCTGAAATATTACCCGTTCAAGATTGGATGAAGCAGTGAGCATCTCTATATCAGTACCTTTAATTTTTTTTCAGGTTCCCTGAAGGTTGAGATTATTTATATCTCACCTTCAATAGCTTGCACAAGTACGACTAACCTCTGGTGTATTGATAGTTAGGAGTTGACTTTCTTCACCTCGATAATGGTCTTTTGCTGCCATCCTTGAAGATGAAGGATAATTCGCAAGCTTGCTTGCAACATGGATAGACAACGCAAAAAGGGAGTTCAGCAGTTCTCTCAGGAAATGCGGTCTGCCCAGTCACGGAAATTAAAACCTTTGTTATTGAACGCTTAATCAGCCACCTTGAAGAAATTATCATCAGGCTACTAGATATCAAAAACACTCATGAATTTTCTAACCTGGAACCTATAAGAATTAATGATGTTTGCAATAAATTTGGGAAAAAAAATTAGTCAGAAAATTCCGATAATACTGAAACATTAAAGTGAAATATTGAATACTCAAGCACTTCATACGCACTTTTAATTAATTTCAACAGATAATGATAAATCTACTGAAGGTGATAATATTAAAAAACAATCTGGAACGAAAAGAACCAAAAATAAGAAAAACACATAAAATCTTCAAAAAAGGTGTTAAAATTATATTGGAGCCATCTGTCGACAATAATTAAAAAGAAAATTAGACGATCCAGCTAATTTGGATAACAGCAACTTTTATTTAACAAATAACACAAAACAGAAAATAATCATTAACATAGGAGTTTTAGTTAAATATTGTGGGTGTCTTTACGAGAGTTATCTACCCACGTCCTTCTTCGTTGGCATACAAGGGCCTACTGGCATTTTAACATTGAACTCAGGCGCAGTTGACAAACATGCGTCAACATCCTGCCCGGACTTCCAATGTTTACATGCAAGAACTTGACATAAACATGAAAAACATCTTGACTTAAATTCAATATAACAACATACAAGAACTTGACATGAACAATTTTAAAAATAAATATATATATAAAAAGGAAATAATAATACAATAAAGGTGCTATATCAAATGAAATGATATGTAAATAATACAAAACATATGTAAGTTTACAATTTTATACATTTTCAATAGGTAGAACAGCTTGACGTGCAAGACTGCTGCAGCCAATAGGCCAAAATTTTACTCGCACTGCATTTAATACATTTTTTATAAATGCAGTGCGATTAATAGTACGATTTTTGCATACTTTACTTCTTCAAGGGTTAAAAAGGGCCACCTTTTTTCGCTTTGCTCATACAGTTAAAAATAAATCTGAAAATATAAGACTAACTTTGAATAAATTTAAAATAATTGTTAGAAACTTCTAAGAATTCATCAATCATAGTCCCAGAATAATCAGTCAATAAAACAGTGTCAATAATGTCCTCAGACGGTTGAACACTTTTTGCTTCTCTTAGTATTGTTTCCCTCTCACTTTCTGCAAGCCAAATTATTTCAGGAACTAAGGACTATGAAGTCTCTGTAAATTCTGAGTCAATCGAAAATTCAGGGCCTGTACACCATCTGGAACTATCAACCAGACAACCAGCAGTCACCCAACGAGAGAGAAGAGTAGCAGGATTATCTTTACCTGCACAATGATGCCAGGAATCCGGATCCGTCAAAGTGGTTATTTCATTGACTTGATTTGAAACGAATTGTTGCCATCGGGATGTTTTACCCTGGATCTCGAAAAGAGATATTTTAGAATCAGTTCAGTGATACTCAACAGTAGCTTTAATAAGATTTATTATCTTTTTCACTTTCGACGTTAAACGAGAAGCATGTAAAGCTCCTAGCAATTCTAATCGTGGTAAAGTTATACCACTCAAAGGTGCCGCACGACTTTTCGAAGTTAAAAGTTTAATAAGCGTTTCATTCTTTGTTTTAACTTTCAAAAAAATAGTTGCTCCATATACTTGTTAAATGTCGTCACAAAAACTATGTAAATTTACGATATCTTCTTTTGAAAAAGAATCAAGAGTAAGTTTGGGTACTCTGAGATTTTCTAGAAGGAGTAGTTCCACACTCCATTTTTTCCATTTCTTTTCAATATATGATGGCAGGGGATGATCCCAGGGAATTTTTTTTCCGTAATTCTTGTATACGACATTTCATTCTTTTAGTGAAACTGGAAATCAATCTAAGTGGATCAAAAATCTTTCCTACAACCTAAAATATGAAGCGTTTTGTATTTTTGTTCAAAGAGACGAATTCCAGGAAACTTTTAGCATCCATAGTTAAGTAATCTCCACGACTGTTCAAGAGAGTCACAAAACTTTTGTCTGATTAGAGCCTGAACTGACACTTGTATCTTCAGAATAGGTATCTAATTTATCCTTTCTCCACTGTTCCATCAATTCGGCATCATTACTTATCCATTTTCTGAGAACCATTCCAGCAGCTTCTATAATTTTATTTGCATTTCGCGATATTTCAAAGGATGCTTCAAAGTTGTTGCTACTAGATATGAGATCGTGCACATAGAAATTTTTATCCAACAGTTGAACGATTTCTGGATAAATATCTTTAAATCTTTCTATAAAATGTCTGATAATAGCAGCTAGGAGAAATGGGCTCGAACTTACTCCAAAATTCGATGGAAATGGCATGTTACCATATTGAGATTTTTGACAATATCTGGTCTTGCTATCAATCTCCACAGACTATCACTGCCCCACAGAAATCGTACAGCACCTTTGTGACCATCAGTGAGGCCAATTTAAAGGAAATCTTGTTTCACATCCAAGCAAAAGGCTATTATATTAAGTCTCAATGAGTACATCTAAAAGATTTGAATTTAGATTGGATCCTAGCCACAAATAGTCATTCAGGGACAGTTCATTGCTTTCGTGACTTCTTGCATGGAACACAGTTCTCCAAGAACTTGTCAAGTTCCATTTTTTTTTTCACAGCCACATGCGGTAAATACTAGACAGGTCTGTCCATGGGCTTTTTGCCTACTTCAGGTTTAATTATTTCTATTATTATCTGATTCAAATAATCACGAATAATTTCGCAGTATCTTTGATGTAATTAAGGTTCATGGCCGAATCTTTTTCATATATTGTTAAAACGTTGTTTTGTTAGAGAGTGATACGATTTACTAAAAGGAAGTTCTACAACATAACGACCTTTTTTAAATTAAATAGTTTCATTAAAAAATTCCATAGTTTAATGAGAGGTTTGAAATTCTTTCAGCTTATCGCAAGATATCCATCCTAATTCTGATTCTCTAAATGACAGTTCTTCATTTATTTGGTTAATATTTTGCTCTAAATATCTTAAAAAGTATGTCATCACTAATTAAAGAATGAATTTCATTAGCTTCACAAAATGATTTATCAGCTAAATTTAAAAATTGAGGAATTTCTATGGGTGAAATGATATAATGTAGTAGGAGGAGTCCCATAATATTGTAAACAATTAAAAATTCTATCGGTTCTTAAAAACTACTATCTCTATTCGAAATAAAAGCATTCAATTTTCAAGTAATATATTGTGGTGATCCGTTTATACCGGAAACAGACGTTTTTATTCTTTCTTTCTTTATTAAGCAATTCTTTCTTATTATTCTTTCTTTATTTAAGCAATCAGAAATATCTTTTTTCAATACACATATATTCGAGTCAGAATCCAAAATAGCTTTTATTTTAATTTTTTTAGAATCAGTGCATTTAACGTACTTCAGCTGTTGAAAACAAGCTTTTTCTTTTTTATTCCGAAATACTCAAAACAGAGGCATTTGTAAGGTGAGGTGGTGTCAAATTCATTACACTCTGAAGAGCCTGAACGAATTCTCCAGTGTAGTCTTAACGACGCCTTATTTATTATATAATAGTTTAGAATTTTTCAAACCACAGACATTGAAAAGCATTGGTATTTAGTAGGATTTTTCTTTAGGCAGATTTCGCACAGTTTATGTTTATGAATTAATTTCATTCTTTCTTCTAAGTTAAGGCTAAAGAATAACGTACGACGGAATATAGGATATATACCTTCCTTATTAACAAAGCAGATTTTGTTTTTATTTTCGTTTTCACAAGTAAGAAGAGATTTTATTTTAAAGATTTGGAAAAATGTTTGCTTACATTAAATTTAGACGTCACATAAATTCTTTAAATGTAGGAACGGCTTTAAATTTATGTGACAACTCAAAATTCTTCCTTGAGTCTCTGTCTAATTTTGGAATTAGAATATTATTGAGAAAAACATAAGATAAATTATATCTATCTTAACTCAAAACTTTTTTTCACGCAATCAATCATGCTTCTAATTTCTTAAACGTTTTCTGTTTTGAAATTTTTCAAAATTTAAAATTGCTTGATACAGAATATCAGTAATTAAACGCTGGTTACCATATCTAGTTACTAAAGAATCATACAGAGAATCAAAACTATCAAAGTTACAAGCTTATTGCTTAACATTATGTGTCAAACAAGATCTAAAATAATACAACTTTTGAGATAAACTTAATTGATTGTTATTAGAAATTAAATCATCAAATAAAATTTTAAATGAGCTTAACTCTTCATATTTGCCAGAAAATTCTGACAAAACTAATGGAATTTTTAATCTTTCCTTCTAAGTTTTTGAATTATTATTAATATTTTCAGAAAGAGCGAAGTTCGATAATTTGTAAGAATCTAATAAAATTTGAATTCTTAACTCTAAATTTTCAAGGCGATCTTCACATTAGGTTAAATCATTTCCCAGAACGTTCAAATTTGCAGCTTGAATATCAGTTAGTTGATAACTTTGGTTTCTCAGTTCATCAGTTTTAAGTAACAGTAATTCAATTGTTTTTAATTTCACTTTTAATTCAACGGGATTTACGTCACGCTGTTTAAAATTTTGTAAAAAGTTTTATATTCGTATCATCTTCCCTTTAGCGGCTGTTTCCGATTTATTTATTATATCCATAGGTGTTTCGGACTCCGTTGTCGTTGGATCCAGATGTTGACAGTTCAGATTAATTAAAAAGAAAACAAGACGGACCAGCTGTTTTGGATAACAGCAACGACATTTATTTAACAAATAACACAAAATAAAAAACAATTTATCATTAATGGAGGAATTTTTAGTTAAATTTTGTGGGTGTCTTTGCGAAAGTTATTTACCCACGTCCTTCTTCGTTGGCATACAAGTGGCTTCTGGCGTTGTGACGCTGAGCTCAGGCGCAGTTGGTGCGCATGCGTCAACACCATCTATTAAACAAAAATCGCAAAACATGATTAATAAAAATGTATTCAATGTTGATAATACCCAAACTTTACAAGTAAACTTACCCTATGGCAATACTAACAATGATGAAATGGAAACTAATCAAGACATCGAAATGACAATTAAAGAAAAGTTTTCAGAGTCATCTTCTAGGAGAAATAAAATACCACGAACAATAACCAGAGATACTATAATAAGTTGTTAAAAATTATACACTGAATTAAAACTTACTGGTTATCACGTCAAAAGCTCTGGCACGGAAGTAAAGCTTGAATTTACTGACATCAACTCACATCTCATTGCCACCAAGTAGTTTAGATGACAATAAAATTCTATACCACACGTACGTCTTACCTGACGAAAAACGTATCAGAATTGTTCCCAGCCACCAATTTAACTGAGGACATAGCACAATAATTAATGCTCGATTCAATATATTAAGCGTTAAGCAAATGAGAAGACGCAGAAATGACAAAATCATTAACGTGCCACTATTGTCAGTAACTCTTCTTCTGAAATAAAAAATCGGAAGAAACTTTTCTGTTACATATATCTGTATATTATCCATCAAAATTGTGACCTATCGTGGACTTGGAGGTCCCACACAATTTCACTGATGCCAACAATTGCATCCTAGCCAGATGTCGTTCAAGCATGCACCTAAGTGTGTAAAATGCTGTCAAGAATTTCTTACCTATGAATGTAAAAAACCAAAATACATACTTACGCAAACTGCAAAGAAGAACACCGTGCTAATTGCAAGGAGTGCACATATTTCTAAACAACTATCAAATCAACAATCATTGAAAAAACATGAAATAAAATCAACAGTTAATTAATTAACCCTGGAAAATTATTTTCCCAATCAGCTATGTTAGAAGATCAGGAACAGATGAAGCAGAGATTATTTTCCGTCGGCTAATTTTATTTGTTGCTAAGAAATCTGGAGTAACGGACTTCATCCAAAAGTCCTTACAACCCACTGAATCTACACAACATCTCATGATAATAACTGACAGTTAGAAACATCTTTGATTAACACTGATATGCGTTTGGAATGCAAATGGACAAACAGATAAATTTATAGAGCTTAAAAACTCCCTTATTGTAAACAACTTATATATTTGTGCTATAACCGAAACTTATGCCAAGGGATGTAATAAATTTAGAATTGCAATTTTCCAATTATTTCGTTGCGATAGATTACAATACAGAGGTAATGGAACTATTTTGTTCGTCAAAAAATCACTTCAAGCAATCCTCTACAGCTCAGAAAATGCAAAAGATTACGAAGAAGTGTCTATACTATTTTTAAGTCAGCAATAAAAACAAATTTTTAAATACCTCTTTATACAACTCTCCATAAAAAAATCACTCAAATAGATATAGATCACCTCTAGATCGATCAAATAGATATAGATCGGTATTAACTCAACTGTATTAAGTGATTTCAACTCAAAACACGCTCTTGTTGGGCTGTTGCGTAATCACAGTCTATGGACTCACACTATTAAATCGATCTCAAATAAATAATCTTCAAATAATAGGACCTGTAGAACCAATGTGTATTATCCTGTTTTTATTGGCCATCGACATTACATTCTCGACTATCTAATAACTAACTCCCAAATTAACTTTTCTGCAAATGTTTACATTGTTTACAATGCTCTCATCTGATCATTTGCCTCTCAACTTCTGCACTAATTTGGATTTAAAAGAAAAAAAAACTTGAAAATGTAACAATAAAAACTACAAATTGGTAATTTTTGGAAAATACATCCTCAATGAAAAAAAAAATTCCCATTAATAATCTTCAGTTACTTATGGAAATTTATAATACCATTAAACTTGTCACAGAACAACTAAGTCAAGCGCATCAATAAGCTTTCCTTGAAAGATCATACATTAATGATTACTTGATTCTCCCTAAAGAAATTAAAAATAAAATTTAAACAAAACTTAGAAATGTATTTCATGAAACATTTAATCCAGTTCTTAAACCTGAAATTAATAAACTTGGATGCGAAATAAAAGTAGCATGGAACAAGACTAGAAGCACTAACTGGGCTGGAAAATGTGAATCTCTAAACATTTAAGACAATTCAATTTGGCAAATGGCGATGGCAAGCAAGAATAAACATCCCATAAATAGACCTCTTCATGAAAACATGATCTAGCTTATTTCGACGAAAACAAAAGTGAAATACTTGCCGACACAATGGAAGAATTTTTTGATAACACAACAACAATGTTAATAATAACTTCGAAATAGGAAAACAATAAAAAATATTTTAAAGGCACATCAATTACCAGGAACATAACACTATTCCGAAAAAATAATCGAACTTATTAAAAGTCTCAAAAACAGAAAAACTCCTTGTCATGTTAATATTTATAACAAAATGCTCAAAAAAATGCTCAAAATGTTAATATTTATAACAAAATGCTCAAAAAAATGCTCAAAATGTTAATATTTATAACAAAATGCTCAAAATATCCCACTCAAATTCATTGAAATACTTGCTAACATCTGCAATGCCTCTCTCAGAAATTGCTACTTTCCAGATATGATTGGGAAAAAGCTATCATAATTCTATTTCCTAAACCACTCAAAGATTCTGTCATCCCTTTTAACTACAGACCTTTTTCTTCACTTGCAAAACTCTTTTATGTTACATAGCAGATTTTAAATTAAAAGCTACAGCGAAATCAAATAAAAAAATGTGGAAAAACATCTTAAGTGAAGTGAAAAATAAAGAACGCGCGGTATAAAAGAAAACTGTATAAAATACGCACTTTGTAAATAATTCAAGTTTTTTCATTTAAATATTAACGAAGCAAATATAAATATTTTTAAATATGTTTAACATCATTTTAAAAGTTATTAGAAGCTAAATATCGATAAGTTTTACAAGAACCTTCTCGATATTATCATTCTTGATCGATCTCGTGCTTTCATCTCAAGTTAATCGCACTTTGCGATGAGATGGATGTAGACTGATATTTTTCATAATAAATGCTTTTTTTCCATACAATTTATTAAATTTTTAATCATTCAATGCACTTTTTTATTTTATGTGACACCCATATTACCAGCAATTCATATTTTAGACCATAGGTGGGGAACCTGCGGCCCTTTGCCACCTAGAACAAAATGGTAGAGTTTGTTTCAAACAACTATTGTACATCAACGCCATGACAGATGCGCAAAAAATCCCGCCAAATACAATCATATTGTAACATGACGTCAGAATACTAGTCTGAAACGGACTCTAACACGCATGAGCGAGGCTCTGGCCTACAGACCATCCTTTTCAGACTTGGACACTCAATGTTGATTTTTTAAACAGTTTTTAGTGCCCCCAAGTTGCAATAAGAATAAACTAAACGAAAAAAAGCCGGCTTAGGTGTGTTTTTTCTTTTTTTATTTAGAAGGAATAATGGAATTAAAAAATTGTAGAATTTTCAGGTTAGTGAATTACAAAATTTGTCATACAGAGCAGGCACATGATAGCATACAATATGTTTACATTGATATTGATTGGTTGCATCATCGATTACACAGAGCAATTCATTAGTCAGCTGATTATCTTTGCAAAATAAAATTTAAATTAGCGCAAGCAGAGCCAACTACCTTGTCTAAGAAGTAAACAAAACTCGGTTTCAGATCTCCAATTTGAGTGTCACAACTTGCTTTGGCTTCTATGATTCGCATCTCTCAACGCTTCCCTGTTGCAATCTTCAGCAAACTAGTTAACAGTGCGTGCTTATACAGTTACACGGTTTTATTGTATTTCTAGAAAGTATACACTTTGTTAAAGATATTATTTTATATTCGTTTTTTTATCCATTATGTCAAATAGTGAGAGAAGAAAATTAGGTGATGAAAACAGAACATTTAATGTAGCATGAGAGTTAGATTTTTTCTTTACTGCTGAGAAAGATAAAATGATGTGTTTGTTGTGAAATACAGTTTTAAATACTTTAAAAAAAGCGAATGCAAATAAACACTATTTGACTCATCAAGAACATAAATATTTCGCTTTAGAAGGTGAATCAAGAAAAGCTGCACTTCAAAAGTTGAAAAATGAGAAGCATCATCAGCAGGCATCTTTTAGTGCCTTTGTGAATCAAAATTACGCTGCAGTTGCTGTTATGTATAAAATAGCACATATACTTGGAAAAAGGGGCAAACAATTTAGTGACATTGAAATTATTAAAGAATGTATTGCTGAAGCAGTGAGTTCGTTAGATCCAAGAAATGTCGACAAATACAAACAATTACCTCTTTCAAGGAAAACTGTAACACATCGACAGCAAGAATTAGCGCAAAATGTAACAGAGCAACTTCATACAATTATACAAAATGAAAATTTTTATTTTTCAATTGCTTTAGATGAAAGCACTGATAAAACAGATTTGGCACAAGTTTTATATTTTATTCTTGCTATAACTAAAGATTTTCAATGTTACGAAGAACTACTTGCGTTGGGTACACTAACTGGAAGAACTCGCAGAGCCGATATTTTCAAAAACTTCAAAGAAGTATGCAATAAATTACAATTGAATGTCAGTAATGTAGTCAGTGTCTGCACCGATGGCGCACCTTCCATGAGAGGCAAAAAAGAAGGATTCGTTGCTTTGTTAAAAAAGAAAAACTTGAATTTGAAAAAAATTTATATCATTTCACTGCATTTTGCATCAGTAAAATCTTTCCGCAAAATCTGCCATTTTGCAAGACATAGATATCTGGATAGAATACATCTGGATAGAACCATTGTCAACTATATTCGCGTAAATGCAATGCGACAGCGTGAATTTTGGCATATGCTCTCTTTAGATGAAAATACGTATAGTGTTGATCTGCCATACTACTGCAAGGTTCGCTGGCTATCAACAGGTCAGATTTTGATAAAAGTTTTGTCTTTAAGACGACAAATTTTAAACTTTTATCAAGAACAAGAAAAACAATGTGATCCATCAGATGAAGTATTTCTCAGAAACCTTGCATTTTTGTCTGATATGATGACAAAACAAAACAATTTAAATATTTACAAGCAAGGTGAAACGAGGTATATTTTTGAAATGTGGCAAAAGATCCAAGCGTTTAGAAAAAATTATCATTTTTCAAAACATTGCTTTGTCGATCGGAAATATCTGCACAACACTTCCTGGAGCTAGCTAAAATGTTAAATGATCAGAACTGTGAAAATAAAATATTCGATGAATATGTAGGTATCTTGGATTGCTTAATAGAAGAGTATACTAATAGATTTTCTGATTTTGACGAGCACACTCCTGCTATGAAACTGGCATTTGAACCACATTTAATTTAAATTTTTTTAAGTTCTCCTATAATATTTTAAGAATATTTTTTTTAAGTTCTCCTATAACTAGATATCAGATGGAGTTAGATCCGATAAACATGGTGGCTAAGGATTAGAAAAAAAGCTACTAATAATACGTTCTCTTTTTAATCATTTATAGGCTCCTGCAGAACTTTAAAATGGAGTTAATTGATTTAGGTGAAGATAGTACCATGAAATCCCTTTTTAACGCTAAAAAGGATCCCATAGAAATCTGGAAAAATGATGTTGAATATCCATGCCTTCGAGAACATGCTCGCCGTTTACTTTCCTGTAGCGGAAGTACTTACTGTTGTGAGACAACATTTTCTCTCATGTCAAAAATAAAAACAAATTTAAGAACGCAAATTACAGATGCACATTTAGAGGATCAATTAAAGCTGTGTGTTATGAAGCTTGATCCAAATATACAATTATTGTCAAACAAAAAACAAAGCCAAATAAGTCACTAACTTAGTGAATAAAAAAATATTTTTTATTGTATTTTTTAATAATATTTTTATATTTTTTTATATGTATATTATATTTAAAATTTTGTAGTATTATATTTTATTTTTTCCATATAATGCAATAAATTGTTAAATCTATAGAAAAACTATAATAATTTCACAAAAGTCACTTTCTTAGGTCAATCAGCTTATGCGGCCTCTCTTATTGCTGCCTAATTTAAATGTGGCCTCTAATGGTAAAAAGGTTCCCTACCTCTGTTTTAGACTATTCGCCGGAAAAAAATTGCCGCGGATTATACGCCGCTGCGGATTATATACAAAAAAATACGTAATTGCTTGTTTTTTTAGCCAAACTTTTAAAAAATGGATTTGTAATTGATTAATCGTCAAACATTGCAATTCTTCACAAGGTCTCATTTAATTATAAAATTTTAATTATATTATTGAAAAATTTTACTACATTAAAACAAAAACTTGCTAGGTTGAAAAATAGAAATTATTTTCTTATCTAATTTATATACTTTAATTAACACTGGAACTATTCATTCATCTATTCAATGTAAATTTCTTTGATACAGAATAAACATATTTATTTAAGACTAATTTAATATTAAAAAATACAAAGCAATTTTACTTGTATAAAATTCTTAACACCGTAATTATATTTTAATGCAAAATATTGCGAAATAAAACAATGGATGAATTTAAGAGTATTTACATAAAACTATAATAAAAAAAGAATTGTTGTACTTATAAACAAAAGTAATAACAAAAAGTTGTATAATATATATTCTTATTTCACTTAGAAAAATTTAAATAAATTGATATTTCATATAAGAAAAGAAAAAGAGAGGATTTTAAATGAAAAATATCACAATTTATTTTACTAATGGTAAATATTTTTATAAGACATCATAAAGTGGATTATTTATGTGGACAATTTTGGTTCATTCTCAGAATAGCAATTTGTGTAATTATATTACTGCTTAAATTTTAATGGCAAGAAACATTTTTGAGAAGAAAATAAATTGAAGTTATATTTGTAAATATAAAAAATATCAATTACTTATTTATTTATTTGTAAATAAATTATTTGTTAATATAAAAAATTGTTATATTTGTTAAAGTAAAAAATATTATAAAACTATATTTGTAACTGAAATTTAGTAAAAAAAAAAAAAAAAAAAAAAAAAAAATATCCCATTATTTTTTTTTTTTTATTTATTTATTTTTGTTCAAGTTAATTGAAGAATTTCAGAGACAAAACCACATCTTAAAAATTTAATAAAAAATAAATAAACTAAAATCTTAAAATAATAATAACAAAAATAAAAGCTACTAAATATTGTTAAATACATGATAAAAATATCAGGTTTTTCTTACATTTAAAAAAACGTGATATATTTGACAAAAAAAGATAAACACTAAATAAATGTGCTATGATTATTAATTTTCCCGACTTATTTATTTTATGAATTTAAAGGATTGAATGAAATGCTTACTTTATTCAAGGCTATCACTTATTTTTATTTCTCCCAATTCGATTTTTTTTATTCAAATTTATTAAATTATTATTTTTATTATTAGTAATTTAAAAAATAATATATTACATTTTATATATTTAAATAATAAAATTTTTATTAATAATTACATATATTATTAATAAAAATAAAGACAAATTTATTTTATTCATTGCATTCCCCTCTTCTAATAAAATCTATTTTCTTCCTATTTCATAGAATCACTCATCTATTTTCCAGTTAAGCCAGCTGTCATTTCCCTTCTATTCATCTTCTCTCCCTTAAAAAACGCGATTGCCTAAATATTACCTCTTCTCCTAATTCGTGTGTCTTTATCCAATATTTTGTTACTTTTGATTGCTGTATTCGCTCTTTCATTGGCTCTTCTGTATTTGAAACAGTTTCTTTTAGAGCGAGTATGTACAAATTAGTAAGTAATCAGTGTAGATTTGTTACAACGTAATCAGCGAGTACGTGCTCGCTTGTTACTTTGTAACAACTGATTACTCTGTAACAAGTGCGTACTCGATCAATCATTGGTTCTTCTGTACTTACTAGCCGGAACAGCACTAACTTTGTTACAGGAAGCAACGAATATTTGACCAAAAAAAAAAAAAAAATACTGATTACAGGTTGTTACATTAGATTACTGTTTACAGGTATTTCTTCCCATCCCTACTCACCACCAACTCGTCGTCATTTTTCGAAAACTCAGCTAAGTAATTTTTTCTTCTTCATTTGTGATAGCGCCGTGAGGCCATTGGCTGCAGATAATTTCTGAGGTGTGGAGGGGAAAGATTGGGGTCTTACTGAGGAACGTGCATTAGTAGTTCCTTGTTAGGTTCCTGGAAAGAGTTTCATGAATTTCAAAGTTTTTTAGGTTCTTTATTTAATTTTGAAGGTAACGAAAATGTTTAATTAATTTGATAAGTTTTTAGGGATAAATAAGGTCGCATCATTGTACAATTCAATTTAAAGATAAAATATAATAGGAAAATATAAAAATTTCTTGGAGAAAATCGCATCATAAGTATTAAATGCTACAATAGGTCTATATTTTATGTTCTCATTAGGTTTTCTTACTGAAAAATTTCATTGAAGTTAGCTGTATCGCATTTAGTAACTTCATTGAAGAATTTGATATTGAGGTGGGACATACGCTAGGTTAAAGTTTCAAGTTTTATATCTTGATGGATTGCTTTATTTCCCATATAAAAAGGAGGATTGAGTATTTTCGGGATAATTTTGTTTTGGCAAGCATTAATTTTCTTTGAGTTTAAGGTACATTTAAAGGGGGATGCATGTGTCAAAATAGCAAGAATCATTGAAGTATATAATACAATGGTGTGCAAAAATCAAGCAACAGTTGGTTTTTCTGCCATATCTCCTCGAGAAATCATCTGAGGGACATGGAATTCAGACATGAGACGCATCATTTTGTATTTAAAGGATGATGAAAGCATAGTTGCCCGAAAATGAGTACAATATGGAATCAAACAAAAATAGGCTTTATTGAACTCACAGTATCCCTGCAGGAATAATAGCAAACAGATGTTCTTTAGTATGGGATATGCCCTCCCCTTACTTCAATGGTTGCTTCGCACCATTTCCCCATACTCAGCACCAGATTGTCCAGCAGTTCTTGCAGTAAGAGTGTCCATTCCTCAATCAGCATCTGTTTCAGTTGTTGTGTGTACCCCGGGGGATGTTTTGGTGTCGCAATGCTTCTCCCCAAAGCATTCCACACATGTTTTATGGGATTTAAATAAGGGAAGTACGCTGGCCAATCCATTCGGGTGATGTCTTCACTTTCTAGTAGCTACTGAACAGCATGAGTCCGATGTGGCCGTGCATTGTCATGCATAAAAATGAAATCTGCTCTAATGGCACCTCGAAACAGACGCTCATGGGAAGGATTACCTCCTGACAATAGCGATCTCCCGTTATAGAACCGCTGTCAAAAATGTGTATCTCAGTCCACCCGTTTAGCATAATACCTCCCCAGACGAGAACTCCAGGACCACCATAACGGTTGCTTTCCGTTATGTTACTGGGATGAAACCGTGTCCCAACCTCTTTCCAAATCAACTGGCATTGAGAATCTCTTGTGGCACTGAAACAACTCTCATCTGTAAAGAGAACATGGCTCCATTGACCAGATGTCCAGTTTTTGTGCTATTTGCACCACTCTAAACGGTGCCACCTTCAGCGTTCGGGACGGTGGATGAATAGGCCACCTTTGTGAAGGTGTCTGGCCACAGTAAACCGTGACACTTGTCACCCCGTTGCTGTACACAGTTGCTGATCAATAGCGCTTGCTGACTGGTTTCGGGTTTTTTTCGCCTGCAGGACGGTATAGCGGTCATCCACTGCAGTTGTTTTCCTGGGGTGGCCACCGCCAACCTTACGAAATGCTGTACCTATGGTTCTGAAGGCTTTCCAAGTCCACGAAACGACACTTTTGTTGATTCTGAATTTTTCAGCTACACTGGTCACACTACGCTCCTCCTCCAGTTTTCCAATCACTCTTCCACATGTGAAGTCGTCCAGGTGATTTTTTCTAGCCATATTTCACGAACACACTCACTTGCACTTGAAACGAAAGTCTTTAATTGCTCCTCCGTCCTTCCCTTTACTGTAAGCTTGAACTGCGCGAACCAAGCGCACGCGTTTTACATACGCTCACGTCACCTCCGACGTTTTGCCACTGATATTTGCATACGCATGACCTTTCTACCGAATTACGTGTTTATTGCACTGATCGCAAGAACTCCTTTTATGCAATTTCATGGCTATCTGCTTAAAATTTACATTGTTGCTTAAGTTTTGCACACCAGTGTAATTTCTTAAGATAATAGCAAAATGTTTTCCTAGAAGAGGTCTTAGAATCAAATACATTGCATTAGCTTAATTCGTAATATTTTTTACATTTTGCTTCCAGGTACGATGATTATCTATTGTAAGTCCCAAATAAGCTGCATTGTTGACAGTGAGGATAAGTTAATTAAAGATAGCTACTGTATTAATTTGTCCAACTCAGATTAATGGTTTCCTTAAAATTTTAGATTTAGATATGCTAATTTCTATTTTCTAGTTTTGACACTAGTCTTCAATATTTTTTCTTAAAGTTTTCTCAATGGATTATTGATTTCTCTTGATTTAACTATTATTCCAGAATCATCCACAAAATAAGTATGAGACATTGTAATCGTTTTTGTCTATGGGAAAACTCGTTGTATAGAATAGGTAGAGAATATAACCGAGTCTTGAACCAGGTCATGGATGCTGTCTTGAGGAACACTAGCAGTGATGTGTCTTGAGGTGAGAAGAATTGATTAAATTTTATTTGGAAAGTTCTGTGATGCAAGTAATTTTTAAGTTTTGAGTATAACTTCATCTGAATTAAAATTGAGAATTAATTTATAAAGAAGTCCTTGATGCCAAAGATGATCAAATACTTTGGCAATATCAAACATCATGAAGACAGATTTTTCTTTATTATTGTTGCGAATTCACTGGCAATGTTTCCGCCACAACTATGTAAATAAGAGAACTCAAGTGGCAACGGTATCAGAGGGAATGCAACGAGCGAGCGTGCGCTGCGATAACTTATTTTCAGATTTTTAGTTTTGTAAATCGTGTTAGTAATGTGTCGTTTTGTTAATTAATGTTTGTGAATAAATGTGTGTTCGTTAACAATAGAAGCTTTGATTTCACAATTTCCGCAATCTCACCTACTTCAGAGGCAGAAACAAAAATTTGATTCGACCACTGAACTAGAAGATTCGAAAACAATTATGGAGACCATTGCCAAAGAATTCAATTATTCGGAATAATTCTTTTGCGGTTGAAAGATTTCTTCTGAATCCATATTTTTCTTTAGGTAGATGATAAATATGAGAAGTAATTCGTTAGTAGATCACTCTTTCAAAGAGTTTTGCAAGTGAAGAAAAAGGTCTGTAGTTAAAAGGGATGACAGAATCTTTGAGTGGTTTAGGAAATAGAATTTTGATAGCTTTTTTCCAATCATATGTGGAAAGTAGCAATTTCTAAGAGAGGCAATGTAGATGTTAGCAAGTATTTCAATGAATTTGAGTGGGATAAATTTGAGCATTTTGTTATAAATATTATCATGACAAGGAGTTTTTCTGTCTTTGAGATTTTTAATAAGTTCGATTATTTTTTCGGAATTGTGTTATGTTCCTGGTAATTGATGTCCTTTTAAAATATTTTTTATTGTTTTCCTATTTCGAAGTTATCATTAATATTGTTGTTGTGTTATCAAAAAATTGTCTTTCTATTGTGTCGGCAAGTACTTCACCTTTGTTTTAGTCGAAATAAGCTAGAAATTTTTTTTTTCATGAAGAGGTCTATTTATTATTAAAAGTCTATTATTAAAAGTGTTCGCTTCCATATGACGATATACGAATGTGAATATTTTCAAAACGAAACAGCTCGCGTCAATGCAAATTGACATTAGCAAATTTACAACTATAATATCTTTACGAGGAACCGAATTCTTTTTTGAACGTAATTGGACAAAGCCGATTATAGCTTAAATAGGTGTGTCTTGGTATTAAAAAAATACCACCTGTTATTTATTTTATGAAACATAAACAGTATTTCTTTCAAAACTTTCTTGTAAGCTTTTCTGATGGAGAATGTTTTTATCAGATTATCCACGGCAGCGTATAATACGCACAAGGAAATTCGGAACTTTTTTAACACATAATCTAAATAATTATATACAGGAAAATACAGTATTTAAAAAAAATTAACTTTTTAAATTTATAACATTTATTTATTATTAAACATTGGCGAAACAATTACATTAATGTTTATTGATATTATAATAAATAATTTTTTTTTTTATAAAAGACGTTTATTCGTTTATATTTTTTATGTAGTAGATAAACCAGGTTTTTGTGAAATAAAAAAATTGCATTAATTTGAAGACCTTTTTTTAATTTTAAAAATTTTAATCAATTAATAGATAAGTAAAGTAGCTTTGCAATTAAAACTGTTTTAATAATATTTCAGTATATTTGATAATTTTATATTACAATACGTTTTATAGTTGCATGAGAATTCATTAAATATATATATATAAAAAAAAAATACAGTTATACCAAAAACAACTTTAAAGTTATAGTTTATCAAAAACAGTTTTACCAAAAATCTAAATTTTATAATGTTTTAATCTTAAATATTGAGGAATGTGTGAAATATTTAATACAAAATAGAGGAATAAAAAACATAATATTTTATTTACATTAAGCTATACTTTAAAATACATACATGAGAGTAACGTATGACTATTGCAAGGTAAAAATGTAAAATATTTTTCTTTTCCAAATGTTTAAATTCGGCATATTTCTAGTAAAATATAGTGAAACTAAACAATGGCAGACTAAAAAAAATACATATATTTATATGGAATTCTAATAAAAAAAATACACATAATAAAAATAACGGAATTATACAAATGGATTTAATTTAAACATTTTACTTTTAAGAAATCAGAAAACAAAAATAAAATACATTTGTATTTAATACTGATCTAATAAATATTTTCCTTCTACATCAAAATATTTTCATAACAAAAATTCATAGTAGGAAATTTCATTCAACTGGTCAATGTAAATTACTTTAATACAGAAGGAACATATTAATTTAAGACTTATTAATTATTAAAAACACAAAGCAATTTTCCTTGCAAAACTCTTAACTCCATAATAGTTTAATGGAAAATATTGTGAAATAAAACAATGGATGAATTTAAACAATACTCATATTCACATAAAACCATAATTAAAAAAACTATTGTAAAGTTAAACAAGAGTAAAAACAAAAATTCATAAAATATACAATCTTATTTCGCTTAGAATAAATAAATTGATATTTCATGTGAGAAATGAAAAAGGGTTTTAAATTAAAAATATCAGAATTTATTTTACTAGTGATAAACACTTTCACAAGACATCTTAAAGTGGATTATTTTTATGTACAATTTTGATTTATTCTCAGAATAGAAATTTATGTAATTATATTAATGCTTGATTTTTAATAGCAAAAAACATTTTTGAAAAAAATATTGAAGTCATATTTTTAATTGAAAATTAAAAATATAACATAATAAATTGAATTGAAGTAAGTTAAAAATATTAATTACTTATTTATTTGTTTGTTTGCAAATTATTTGTTAATGTAAAAAATTTAAGTTATATTATTAATGTAAAAAAATGTTATAAAATTTTCTTTGAAACTGAAATATAGTAAAAAAATCCCATTTACTTTATTTATATTTTTGTTTAAGTTAATAGTAGAATTTTGGAGACAAAAACCACATTTAAAAATTTAATTAAAAATAAAGAGACTAAAATTTTAAAATAATAATAAATAATAAAAACGTGATATATTTGACAAAAAAAGGTAATCACTAAATAAATGTGCCACGATTATTAATTTTCCTAACTCATTTATTTTATTAATCAAAAGGAATGAATTAAATGCTAATTTCATTCAAGTGCATCTCTTTTTCTTTCTCGCAATTCGATTTTTTTTATTCAAATTTATTAAATTATTATTATTTTTATTATTAAAATTTAAAATTATATTTTAGTACATTATATTTTATATAAATAATATAATTTTATTATTCATAATTATACAAATTATTAATAAAATATTAAAACAAATTAATTTTATTCATTACATTCTCTTCTCCTACTTAAAGCGACCTGTCAATTTCGAAGAATCACTCATCCATTTTCCAGTTAAACCAGCTGTTATTTCCCTTCTCCTATACATCTTCCATCCTATAGAAAGCGATTGTAGTTATACTGATTACTTTGGAACACAGACCTAGAAACATATTAGTTTGGGGAAAAAGTTATGCATTAATTTTTCGGTAAACTACTGTAGTGATCGCTATCTCGTGAGGTATCTATCAAACAATTTTTAGTTAATGCTCATTGGAAAGGTGACATTTGACACTAAAATATTCTCTTGCAGATTTTTGTTTGATTAATTCAGTTATGAGCACAGGGTTTTAAAAATAGAAGAGAACAAACAGAAAATTCGATGCATTTTAGTTTTTCTTTTATAATGGCGAAAATGCTAACCAGGTGACTAAAATTGTGAAAGGTGTTTATCGTCCTATATATGACTGTAACAACCAATTACTCACAATTTTGGTTTCGTCGATTCCGTTTGGGTATTTGGATGCTAAAGATGCACCTCGCATGGATACAACATCGTCGAGAATGTCTATAAAATATCAAAAATTATCAAACTTGACAGCATGTCAGCAGTCGTAGCTTTGCACAAGACCTAAAAATCTACATAAAAACTATTTTAAACCTTTTTACGAAGCGAATCTGAAATAAGTTACAAAAAGTTCACGTAAAAATAATGGATTTTTTTTTTCCCCCAACCTAATATTTAGACTGGTACTAACTTTATTATAGGAAGTAACGAGTATTTGGAGGGAAAAAGTACTGATTACAGGTTATTACATTAAAATACCGATTACAAAATACTGGTTATAGATATTTCTCCCCATCCCTAGTTGTTGGTTGCTGTTTGTGGTTTTTGTTAGATGAACAACGGTACAATGTGATTCTATTTTAATAATTAAATTCATTTCATAGTTTTTTGGAAATAAAATAAATTTGTTTGATATTATAACAAACAAATTTAATTTTTCATAAAACATCTATTTTTCTGATCTAACAGCAAAAATGTTCAATTTCTTCTAGAGGCTTTCAGTCCGAACATCAAATTGAAAACATGAATTTTAACGATTCAAATTTGACTAATATATTGAACAGATTAGAAATTGCTTGTATTACTGGCAACTTTCTGGACAATGAATATAAGATCGATGCAGAACTTTATCGAGGAACAAATTATGATTATGAATGTATTAAAGATATTGATACTCTAATAGGACAAATTGTAAATCATAATTATGATAAAGTTTTAAATACTGAATTTTCTTGTTTGAAGTCATTAAAAGAGCGATCAAAAGATTTTACTTTTGTATTTTATGAAAAGAATGGTGAAATAAAATCAAATTACCAGCACTTATATCATTCATTTGAGGAAGATTGCCCGTATGTTAAACAGTTAACATTACTATTGATTGCTGTGTCTGCCTTGCAAGAATTTGTCAAAGCAAATATTTGTGGTCCAACTGCACACTTAGTAAGTGAATACGCTATTTGTGAAAGCTTACTGCCCAACTCTCGTTATTCTGACGAATGCATTTTAGATGCACTTAGTCAAGATGGGGAAGTTATCTTAACAAAAATAATTCATCCCAAATTATTATTTTTGAGTCTTTTGTTGTTTTTTGCCAATAATTTTAATAAGTGCCTCACTCATCGATGGTGGCTGTTTCGTGGTACAATGATTCATCAAAGAATTTTACCTGACAGGATGGCTGATTTACACAGTTTAGTTACTTCCTTAATTGCAAAACAACTAAATGCTAAATTTTTGAAAAATAAAGGAGAACCTTTGGCAGAAGTGATGTTTTATGTAGAATGTGCCTATGCTCATTTGTATTATTATGAGTTTAACATTGCTGAAAAATACATTCTAAGTGCTCAGAATGTTCTTGGCCTTGGGATAAAACTTATTCATAGACCAATTACTGAATGGAGCAGTCAAAATTATGATACCTGTAGAGTTTTAGTTAAAGTTAAACGCAATGATTCTCGCTATCTAAGTAATTTAACTTTAACTCAATGTGTGTTCCCATCTAGTCATTATGATGGTACTTTATGTGAGCATATAATTATGACTGATAACAATGGTGAAAGAATAACAGACCTTTTACCTGAAGAACAGATTATATTATTGACATATTGTGAATTAATTAGGGAAAGATCAGAAATAGTATCATCTAAATTGGAGATTCTATCCTTGACTAATATTTTGTTGTGCCAGCCTAAAATTTGGGCAATTCAGTCCAAAACTTTATTTGTCCAAGCTCAAAATTTATACCCTATGGACATTAAAAGAGGAAAATATCGAAACCAGATAAAAGAATTATTAACTTCCATTAAAAAGAATACTCCACAATTTGCTTTAAGACAGAATTTTTTGTATTGTGTTTCACTTCCTATGAAATATACTTTAAAAAAGTTTCTTGCTGATAAGCTTTTACAACTTGGGGATTCACAGAATGCCTTACTGTTGTATAAAAAATTGAACTTATGGAGTGGAGCCGTTAAATGTTATCAAAATATGAATGCTATTAGTAAAGGTGTGAGAGATCTTAATTCTCAAATTGCTAGTAGACCATGTTCAATTCTGTGGTGTTACTTAGGAGATCTAACTGATAATCCTGATGTATATAAGGTCGCATGGAAATTGTCACGCTATTCAAATGCTCGATCTCAGCGTTGTTTGGGTTATTATTGCTTTAAGAGGGAAATGTATAAAGAGAGCATATATCATTTTAAGAAATCTTTAATTGTGAATTATTTGCAACCAAAAGTTTTGTTTGCTATGGGGTTAGCTGCTAAATTATGCAATGATACTGATGTTGCCATTGATGCATTTACGACTGTGTTAAAAATTGATCAAAATAATTTTGAAGCATGGAGTTATTTAGTTAAAGCTTATATTGAAAAAAATGAAAAGGTTGAGGCCTGCAGGTGCTTATTGGATGGTATGAGAAGATATAAAGGGCATGATTCTTGGGAAAATTATCTTCTTGTGTCTGCTCATATTAATTCTTTTAGTGATGTTATAAATGGTTATAATACATTACTAGATGATGAAAATTATTTTGTTTATAAGTCAAGCAGAATTGAAATGCATTTGGATATTTTAGATTTATTAGTCAATTCAATTTGTAATGATACACCAGACATAAACAATATTCCAAGTACATATTTAAAAACTGAAGCACTATTACTCTTTAGAAACCTAACTTCAGACAGTTTAGTTTCCTCACCTCCACAAATTTGGGAGCTGTATGCCAATCTTCTTCTTGTTGGGCATGGTGATAAAGTCTGTGGCCATGCAATTTCATGTCAACACCAAGCAGTTTCTCATTACAACGATATTGCGATCTCAAAAAAATCAGAAAAAGACTATATTGTATTACTTAAAGCTGCTTTAAAGTATGTTTATATGTTTCATAATCGTTTAAAATATTTGCCTAGTTGTGATCAGCAACAATTACTGCCATATTCTAGTTGTCTTGTACATGATATTTTAATAAATGTTAATGAATTTAAAGATTCTATAAGTTCTTCTGCTGAATTAATTGATCTTCTAAGTTCTTTAAAATCTGCTTTTAATAGAATATTTTGTAAATGAAATAATTATGGGTTAATTTGAGTTTTGAATTTCTTAAGCTATGCAATTTATTTTATTTCTTACCAATGTAATTTTGGAGTCTCATTTAATTATCTCTCCACTATGTTGATAAATATTTGATGGCTTTAATTTAAATACAGTCTTGTCAAAATTTCTGCAAAAATTATTATAATCAATGTATTTTTACATAATGAAAAATGTTATTCAGTAAGATATGAAATACAAATGTAATTATTTTTTAAAATGTATTTTTTTATATTTTTATGTAACATAAAATTGATACTTTTAATGCATATAAAAATAGAAAATAATAAATATATGTGTCAAAATAAAATAATTTTTTTATTGATTAGTTATTAAAATCATGTTATAATTGTTACGTTTCATACCGTTTATTTATATCTTTATTGTATAAAAAATTTGTTTAATTTTAAATTAATGAATTATTTGAGATTTTTAAAGCTGTTTTTGATTGCACTTAAACAAATATGACAGTTAAGCAAAATGTTGACTTTATAGAAATTTCCAATGCATAAAATAATTTATTTATAAGTTAAGGACAGGCAGAATAATTCAATATTTTTCTTTGGATTCTGAAATTTTTTTATTTATTTTTTTCAACATATTGTAGATACCTTGTGGAACTACTTTGATATACCCCCTCCCCCAAATCGGAAATTTGGCGATTTTTTTTTTCTCGCTAAGCAAAATACTTGTTTTTTTCTCACCAAGATGGTTTCTCAGTAAATACAAATAATTGAATACAAAAAAAAAAACTTAAAAGCTGAATAAACCTAAATTGGCAACACCAAAATAATAAACAGCAACCCTAAAAAGTCCATAGAGAGTGCCAGATTTGGCACTTAATTTTTGGGGGGTTATCAAAGTTGTAACTACCTTGCAAAAACTTTAAGCAAATATTTTAATTTATGATGGTATCCTAACATTTTAAACCCAATTAAATTTTTTAGGTAAAATTTCCATAATTTTTCCTCAGTAGGATGAATATTCAAAACATCAAAAGGGTTTGTTATTAATACAGTTTATATACAAAATGATTTTATTTGCATTTAAAATTATTTAAATTTATAATTTCATTCAATGCAAAAATAAACTGGAATATTTCATAACTCCAAGTATCAAAAATATTTATTAAGCTTTTATATATACACAGTAGAGTATTGAGTTAAATAAAATATTTGGTGAGCATAGATTATAAAAACAGTTAAATATTGAAATAAGAAAGAAAAAAATTAAAAAAAGGAAAATTATTGCTATTATGACTGCATTTATCATAATTATTCAGAAATTAATATGCTTTAAAAAGAGCTATATAGCTCTTGGTAACTAAAAATGAACACTGCTCGTTCATTTTTACTTTCATGCAATTTATGTTTTGCCTTAATGTTGTTAGCGTTTCATGATAGAGAAATTTAACTTTGGAAATCATGTGTCGACCCTAAATTTTAAATGATTCCAATATAGAGGAAAGAGAAAGCAACAAAGAAATATTTTTACAAATGAAAAATATAATAAAAGCAATTTAACTTACAGTTTCAATAATTGTATATGATATTTTAATCTGAATTACTATCTCTGAATAATGTTCATCATTTTTAAAGGGGGTAAAGCTATTTGTGTAGATTTTGTCATAATCTGTAGGTTGTGACAAAATATAGTAACATGGATATTTTACCAATAAAAATATGTTGCACTGAACAGTAATTTATATGTTTAAATAAATTCCCTCAATTTTTTTTGTGGAAGTTTGGAGAGAAAAGTGCCAATTCTCAAATCTTGTAACTTAACCCAAGACATAATTATGAGATATTTGGCTATGTAAATACAAATAGATTTCATTGGGATCACATGAAAGGTTCTAAATTTTAGAAAAAACATGGATTGATTCGATAAAGGTTTATATTATGGATATAATGTTTTACGTCATTTGTATCAGTAGACATTGCAGAAGCTACTTATTTTTGAGCTATAAAAATATAAAATTAAAAATATTCTTTTTATTTAAAAGTTTTGATATATATATTTACAATTAATCATGATTGTTTAGTTAAAACTTGAACTGTTTAATTTTAAAGTGAATTAATCTGTTAAAAATGAAGTCAGTCATCATATTTTCAATTGTTAAATAATGTTTATACAAGTTCAATATACTATATAAAGTATATCTTGAAATAAATCCTTTTAAACTTATCAAATTATATTAATGCAGATGACTTTGATAACACTATTACATTAATTTTTGTTCCTTAAAATTTTCATTTCCAGATTTCATAAAGTTAATATGTTGAAAACTTGGCAGTTCATTTTGATTATATATTTCATTAGTGTATTAAGATATATATAGTATCAGAGTTATGGAATGTGGGGTTATTCAAAAATATTTTTAAATGTGTTTTCAAGTCCTTTTAAAATATAGTTTGAAATAATCATTTAATAATAGTTGGTTTTGTTTATTGTTCTTTGGTCATTTTTTACAAATAAGTGCTGATTAGACTGGAACCTACAGCTTAAACTGGTTCCAAACCTATACAAGCATCCAAGCTAAAGATGCAATTCGAACCCATAAACAATTGAACAAGCCATTTATTTACCAGTATGGCCTTTTTTAAATTTTTATCCAAAATTATTATATTTATAAAGATGTATTTTTAAATAATTCAAAAACATTTTATACCTTATTTTTGATGAAATAATTCAAAATTGTATTTGGCATAATGGTAGCATTTCATACTACCAAGGTACAGGTTCGAGGTTCTATCCTCAGACTGGGCAATGTTGACACAACCTTTTATTCCTTCAGTGGGTCTATAAAACTGAGTACCAAGCATGTTTGGGAACTAAACACTAGGGGTTTCATGTTAGACTGACCATCTAACCGGTATATTTTGTTCGCATTGTAGGGGCCTCAATCATAAAAATAGATATGAGCTCTGAAGCCTTGGCACAAGACTGTTGTGCCACTGAGTTTAGTTTAATTCAAAATTATTGATAATAATTATGAATTATTTCTCTTAATAAATCTTGTTATTCGAATGAACAATGATTGAATATAAAATTGTAATTTTTACCTTATTTTAAAAATAATATTTTCTCAAAGTTTTATTTAAAAAAAATTATAAAAGCTGAAAAATCATTGGACAATATATATATGTATATATATAAATTTTAAAAATTTATATCTCAATCAGTTTTGATTAAATAATCTAAAATTATTAATGAAGGGCCATTCAAGCCTGGCATTTGGCTCAACACTTTGAAATTTACTATAAACCATAGATCCTGGTCAAATTAGATGTAGTTTTAAAAAATTGATGATTGGGCAGCAAACAAGCTGAAGGGTCATTCAAATTCTGCATAAGCATACCTTTTAGAAATTTTTTAACCTTAGCCCTTTGTGTGAACAGATGTTTGATTCCCCCTTTTTTTATCAAAATTATCACAGATTTTTTATTATTCCTTTCAAATTTGATACATTAATAAAAAGTTAAAATTATCTTAGAAGTACCGCATTTTCCTGTATACAATCCGCGGATTATGTATTAAAAATGTGCCGAATTTCGTTGCGCGTATTATACGCCGCCTTGGATAATCTAATTAAAAAAAAAAATTCTCCATCAGAAAACTTGCAAGAAAGTTTTGAAGGAAATACTATTTATATTTCATAAAATAAATAAAAGATGGTACCAAGACACACCTGAGTTATTTAAGCTATAATCGACTTTGTCCAATTACGCTCAAAAACTAATTCGGTAAGTTTTACAAGAACCTTCTTGAAAGTATCGCACTTTGCGATGAGGTGGATCTAGACTGATATTTTTCATAATAAATATTTTTTTCCATACAATTTATTAAATTTTTAATCATACTGTGCATAATTTTATTTAATGTGACACCCATATTATCAGCAGTACACATGTTGCATCTTCTTCCTTCCACTTAAGCTAACTAACATTCATTTCC